>LBNU01000307.1:171540-238517 GCA_014162995.1 Artemisia annua
AAAAAAAAGTTTCGAAAAAATTAAAAAGATTTATACCAAATTAAAGAGAATCAAATTTTAAAAATTATGGTGAAATCGGTTTTTTCTAAAAGTTTGTCGTTTAAGAGATATATGCGTTTGAAAATTGAGGTGGAAAAGAAAAAAAGGGTCAAATGACCAAAATGCCCTCTAACAGAAAATATTAAAGTAAAAAGGAGGGAGTGGGTGGGGGACACATGGCACTAGCTTATTGGCTAGAAAACTTTTTAGGCTTTTTAATTTTGATCCCTTTCTAGGGGATCGCAACTCATAACAATGATCCCTATTTATAGCCAAAACTAACCGTCATAGATTAGTTTCCTAATTCAAACAAACTTGTAGAACAACTTTTTACCAAAGTTACCAAATAACCCTTAAAGTTTAAGTCATATTCTAATAATTCTTTATCTCATACAAGGAATGATGCGGTTATCATTGTATTATTTTTTGTGTTGCACAGGTGATTCTTCCTTGCCTCAAGTCAATGACATGGGTAATGAAAAATGAAAATTTGCCTCCAAGAAACAGATCGAGCAGCGGTCATAAACCTGAAGGTATGCTGTTCTAGCTGTCTAAATTTATGCTAGTCTGTCCTAGTTGCTTCTTTCTTAAACTTATTTAAGAAAGATGTTTACGCAAGCATTTAATTTAACGGATTTCACAGGGAAAATGTGTATCATCATTTAGCATTTAGTTCACTGTGAAATTTAACACATGATAAGTGTTGGAGTTTTGGATAAATATTAATACTCGTATGACTAGAATCGAACTCGAGACCTCGGGATTGCACACATTACAAACAAGAATTAAAGAATAATAATTGATATATATTAAATGTTATATATATAATTATTTGAACACAAGATATAACTTGTCCTCCAAGATATTTGTTGAAACTAAGACCTTGATAGATCTTTGAGCCTTTGGATCGTTAGCAATGTCTGTGTAATCACAAACACTCTAAAAGAGAATCTCTACTACTTGTATTGTTTAGCGGAATTATAAATACAAGCACAACACAAATACTAACAATGCTTTGATCCTCTACGGATCGTTTATTATCATCTAATAATATTTTTCTCAAAATGTACATAATGCATTAGCAAGGGTTCCTTTTATACTAAAAGAAACCCTAACCCTTCTTACAAGAATCAAATAACATTAAAACAATAAAAGCTATTCGACATATCTTGTCCTAGAATAAACGAAGTTTAGATTCTACGGATTAACTATATCCGCATAATCTTCTCATCCGCAGAAACACTGTCAGCAGAAACCAGCAAAGCTATCCGCAGGATCCTTTCAGCAGCATTCCTCAGTAGTAGTTTCTAGAATTCCCAACAATCCTCCCCTAATCTTGAATTTGACCGTGTTAAGTTCAAGATTCTTGATAGATCGGCCACAAACCAAAGTATGAGGATTGAAAGAGAAACAAATGCAAGAAAATAACTACCAGCAGCAACTAACTCACTATCAGCAGCAACTAGTAACTCTCTATGTAGTCCAGGATTCCACAGCAACTCCTATCTTTAAGCAGCAACAGAATCAGCAGCATCAAGAATAGGTTTATAAGCCTTTACCAAGTAGCTATTCACTCTTGGGCTAGCTAATTCTTTGGTGGAATCATGACATCACCCTGGTGAATTAGTAACCAGTCCAATACTTAGAACATGAATCAATGGTGTGTTGAAATACCCTAATGATTTTTGGCAAATCATCACAGCCATAAACGGATTTGAGATGTCTTTACCTGTAGCCGTTTGCTCAGGACTAGCCAATTCTTAAAGGAAATTACTTTGGTGAATTGATAACCAATATGGATTTCCACTGCCTTTACCATAAGCCATACACTTATGGGCTAGTCAATTCTTTGTATTTTCAAAGAATAAGATCCATGGTGAATTGATGACCATTTCAACTCTCTGCAATTAAGCATGGGTGAGTTGAGTACCCTATGGTTTTAGCAAACCATTACAGCTATCAACAGATTTGATGTGTCTTTACCAAAGCTGTACCCTTTGGACTAGCCAACTCTTTGATGGAACAGTCATCATCATGGTGAGTTGATAACCATAGAACATATGTACCTGTATACAACAAAGAGTGACAAAGATACAAGAAAGTTAGTTTTTTTTGTTTTTTTTTATTTTTTTTATTTTTTTATTTATTTTTTATTTTTTTTACTAACAAAATGAAAAAGAAATAAGAATACAACAATCATCCCAAAGAAGTGTCAATCTGCACACCATGCTTGGCTTTCATTTCATTCTTGGAAAGAAGACTCTGCCTCATAGCTTTGACTAACTGCTCAGCATAAGTCATGTCATTCCCAACCACATCCGTAGGAACAAGCAGCTTCATGCCCAACATCTATCTTAAAACCCTAAGAGAGATGAGATAGGTAATCTCCGCACACATGTAAAGAATTTTGCCAGCAACAATTGATAGCACATGAACATTAGGGAGAGGATAAAATTTCTGATAGCGTAGCGGAAAGATAAAACCCTAATGTCAATTGCCAACGTTAGAATTAAACCGGAATAAACATTAATCGCCAATTACCAACGATTAACAAAGATCAAACACCAATTACCAATGTTTGATTGAAACCCTAGAGCCAATTACCAACCCTAGAAAACTTTGGAATAACCTCCAAATATTGATCTTTATTAAAACTCAACGTACTTTTAAAACAAGCTAAGATGTCTTTATATAATAAATAACAAGAACAAAAGAAACCGAATAAAACCCTAAAGGAGGCCCGGCTCCAAGGGAGGATTCACTGGGTCGGTCTCCGGGTTAAAAGCCCACGTCTCGTTTAGCCACTTTCACCTTGAATCGAGCCCAAAGACTCGAAACCCAACTCCTGTCCCTCGCCATCATCCTCCCCGACTTGAAAAGGACTCGTCCCCGAGTCATCATCATTGAAATCGCCCTCGTACGGAGAAAGATCAGCAACATTAAAAGTGGCGGAAACCTTNTGATAGCGTAGCGGAAAGATAAAACCCTAATGTCAATTGCCAACGTTAGAATTAAACCGGAATAAACATTAATCGCCAATTACCAACGATTAACAAAGATCAAACACCAATTACCAATGTTTGATTGAAACCCTAGAGCCAATTACCAACCCTAGAAAACTTTGGAATAACCTCCAAATATTGATCTTTATTAAAACTCAACATACTTTTAAAACAAGCTAAGATGTCTTTATATAATAAATAACAAGAACAAAAGAAACCGAATAAAACCCTAAAGGAGGCCCGGCTCCAAGGGAGGATTCACTGGGTCGGTCTCCGGGTTAAAAGACCACGTCTCGTTTAGCCACTTTCACCTTGAATCGAGCCCAAAGACTCGAAACCCAACTCCTGTCCCTCGCCATCATCCTCCTCGACTTGAAAAGGACTCGTCCCCGAGTCATCATCATTGAAATCGCCCTCGTATGGAGAAAGATCAACAACATTAAAAGTGGCGGAGACCTTGTAGTGTCCCGGTAAATCTATCTTATAAGCATTATCACTTATGCGTTGGAGAACACGAAATGGACCATCAGCTCGAGGACGAAGCTTACCAAATCGCCCTTGAGGAAAATGCTCGCGACGCAAATGCACCCAAACCAAATCGCCAGCTTCAAAAACCACTTGTGTCCGATGTTTATTAGCACGTTCCTGATACTGTAGATTATGTTTAGCTATTTGAGCATGAACTTGTTGATGTAATTCTTGTATTTGAACAGCACGAACATCACCATCAGTACTAATAGTCGTCACATCAACGGGAGCCGATAAATCAAGAGGAGTGAACAGGTTACGACCATAAACTATAAAAAAGGGACTCTTACCAGTCGACTTATGAGATGACCGGTTATAAGCGAACTCGGCCTGAGGCAATACCAAATCCCACTGCTTGGGTTTCTCACCAACCAAACTACGAAGCAAATTACCCAAACTACGATTAGTAACTTCAGCTTGACCATCGGTTTGCGGATGATGAGAACTTGAAAATTGTAACTTAGACCTCAAACGTTTCCATAGAGTACGCCAAAAGTGTCCGACAAACTTAACGTCACGATCGGATGTAATAGTCTTAGGGATACCATGAAGACGAACAATCTCAAAAAAAAATAAACGGGCTACTTGGGAAGCATCAAAAGTCTTTGCACAAGGTATAAAATGCGGCATTTTGGAAAAGCGATCAACAACCACCATAATTGAATCTTTCTGTCGTGAAGTACGTGGTAATCCCAAAACGAAGTCAAGACTGACATCCTCCCATGGCCCTTGCGGCACTGGTAAAGGAGTATAGAGTCCTTGATTAGGGTCAGAATATATTTAATAAGTCTTTTGAGATGTATTATGTTACATATATATCTAAAGTATACTTTGTGTAGGATGATGATGTTGCGTGGTGGGTTGACTCTCGAGCAACAATTCATGTGTGTAAAGATAGAAGCTGGTTCAAGACCTATGAGTCACTGAATGATGGTTCTATTCTTCATATGGGAAATGAGTCAACAAACCTGGTGCATGGAAGAGGATGTGTGGATTTAAAATTTAGTTCTTGAAAGATTGTTTCTTTGTTTAATGTTTTACATGTTCCTGATATTAGAAAGAATTTGGTTTCTAGTAGTATTTTGAATAATTGTGGTTATAAACTGAATCTGATAAGTTTATTTTATCTAAACATGGTGTGTTTATTGGTTTTGGCTATTTGTGTAATCAAATGTTCAGGCTTAATATTGTTCATGATATTGTTAATTCAGCTGTTATGTCAACCTCTAAACTAAATGATTCAACCCTATGGAATGCTAGACTTGGCCATGTACATTATAAGAGAATGCAAGATATGTCCAAGGATGGGTTAATTCCAGCCTTTGATATGGACACTGAAAAGTGTAAAACTTGTATGATGAACAAAATAACTAAGAAACCTTTTCAAAGTGTAAAACGTGAAACTAAAGTGTTGGAACTAATTCATAATAACCTATGTGATTTACATGCTACTACCTCTTTGGGGAATAAGAAATATTTTGTGACATTTATTGATGATGTTTCTAGGTTTTGTTATGTTTATTTGTTACATGCAAAGGATGAAGCATTAGATAAATTCAAAGTATTTAAAACTGAAGTTGAAGTGCAACAAGGGTCCGTAATCAAAAGATTCAGCTGATAGGGGAGGTGAATACATGGACACTTTGTATTTTCATTCTGTTGGTATAATCCATGAAACAACTGCTCCCTATACTCCTCAGCAAAATGGTATTTCTGAAAGGAAAACAAGGTGATAAAGGAGATGGTTAATTCCATGTTGTCCTATTCAGGGCTGAGTCAAGGGTTCTGGGGTGAAGCTATGTTAACAGCTTGCTATTTATTAAATATGTTTCCCAATAAAAGGAACAAGATAACCCCTTATGAACTCTGGACTAAAAAGAAACCCAACCTGAATTATCTCAGGGTATGGGGTTGTAGGGCTGTTGTAAGACTCCCTGATCCAAAGTTGAAAACTTTGGGTGAAAGAGGCATTGAATGCATCTTTGTATCTTTGTTGGATATGTTGAGCATTCCAAGGCATATAGGTTCTATGTTATTGAACCTAATGAGTCTGTTTCAATTAACTCAATAATTGAATCAAGGGATGCACTTTTTGATGAGAATAGATTCTCATCAGTCCCTAGACCAAGTCAAAGGATTCCAAATGGAACTCAAGACATTGGTGTTTCAGAACCTGAACCTGAGCTCAGAAGGAGCAATAGGGTCAGGACTCCAAAGTCATTTAGACCTAAGTTTCAGTTATACTTAATTGAAGGTACAAGGAGTGAGGTCTCTGACCAATACTCCTATAGCTTCATTGTTGAGGATGATCCCAAAACATTTGAAGAAGCAATGAAGTCTTAGGATGTTGCTTTCTGGAAAGAAGCAATTAATGATGAAATGGATTCCATCATGGGCAATAACACTTGGGTGTTGGTTGATTTACCACCTGGTTGCAAACATCTAGGTTGCAAATGGATTTTCAAAAGGAAAATGAAGGTAGATGAAACTGTAGAAAAGTTCAAGGCTAGACTAGTTATTCAGGGCTTTAAACAAAAGTCAGGAATAGACTATTTTGATACTTATGCCCCTGTGGCTCGTATCAGTACCATAAGATTGCTGATTGCTTTGGCATCAATTCACAATTTGATTATTCATCAGATGGATGTGAAGACAGCTTTCTTGAATGGTGATTTAGATGAGGAGGTTTATATGAACCAACCTCGGGGCTTCATCATGCCTGGCAATGAAAACAAGGTGTGTAATACCCTAAAAATTACGATAACTAATTTCGGTATAAATTTGAAAATTCTTAAACTTTACGATACGTTTATTTTTTTTAAAGAAATTGTTAATTTAGACAAATTAGCTACGTCTTATGTTAAAAATTTATAACTAATAACTAAACACATTTAAATCTCTATTTGACTCATTTTAAAAGCCCATTCAATCGGTAGTTAAATCCCATTTACTCAGCCCAAAATGTAACTCCCCTAAACCGACCCTCTTTAAGACCCTTTAAGCCCACTAATGATATAACGGAACAATATACACGCTCCTTTTGGTTGAGAATAAAAGTCGAGCCTCCTGTTCATTTGTTCCTCCATTCGTATGCTACAACAAACAAATACAACACATAAACACATATACTTGTGCTACTTCTCCCTCTTTCAAGACCAAGAATTGCTGCTGTGGTTTTGATTTGTGGGTTAGGGTTTGTGTTCGTGTGGGTGGCCATGCATAGTTTGGATTCACGTTGATATTTTGGTATTCCTAGTTCGTGTTCGTGTCTGGAACTTCAGTTTCATTTGCTCTATTCGAGTTGGTTCGGTGTGTGGTTTCGTACTTGGCTCGGTTCGACCAGTTCGTGCGAGGGTTGCTGTTTCAAATTCAACACACTAGAGGGTTTTGGCTTTGTGTGGTTTGACTGTGAGGTAATCCTTGAACTATCATGTTATACCAAATCACACATCAATCACAATATGATGAACTGGTAATAAATATGACATATATAAAGATCATAATCAAAAAAATTACTATTAGTGATCATGACTGGTAACTTGCGAAATTAGAGCATGTTGATTTTATGAGAAAGCGAATATTACGAAGTACATGAATGCACATGATCTTAACGTCAAGATATGAGTATGAAATTTGATATCTAAATATTGAAGTGCCTTAGTTCATGTGGCGAAGATGATGGCACAAAAACCTTGCATGTGTTGCCTAAAACATCATAAAGTTAACTTTCATAAATTAATAAATATTTCTTAAACATGAATATCTTTCAATGATCTGTAGTAAAGAAATTGTGAATGTGTTATAAACAAATTGTATTTGTTTTCAAATTACAGTAAAAAAATAATAATAAACGCAAGTATATTCTTGTTCCCAAAAATGTTGACTTTTTATTAATAAACAAGCAACACAAATGAGTTATGTTTTATTAGTTAAATTTACTTAGTTAGTATGTAATAAATATTTTTGGTTATTAAAATATCGGACTAACGTGATCTATATTAATTGGACATAATAATAATTGGCATATTTCGGTTAAAAAAAACTTAGTGACATTGAATGTATTTGAAACCCTAAACCTAATGACACTTAATACGTATTTGTAACCCTAATTAATCATTAAATGGCATTTAATATGTTTTAAAACCCTAAAGTTGACTAAATGTGAAAACCTACTAAATATGTATGAACCCTACTCCGTGTAGATTCGTTGAAGAAAACGTAACGTCCATTGATTTGTTTGATTTCGTTCAATTGCATTAAGGTACGGATATTCAGTCTTACTTTTAGACGTTATTTCATTTGCGTTTCGTATAGGTACGGATATTCAGTCTTCCTTTTAAAGATTCTTTCATTTGCATTTCCTATTGGTACGGATATTCTGGACTTCCACTTCTCTTTACATCGTTATCGGTTGATTCGTTTGTTTGATTACTCGTTTCTCATGATTCATATTCATTGACTTTAATTCGTTTACTTTGATATGAACCCTTGATCTGAACCGTTGANAGGTACGGATATTCAGTCTTCCTTTTAAAGATTCTTTCATTTGCATTTCCTATTGGTACGGATATTCTGGACTTCCACTTCTCTTTACATCGTTATCGGTTGATTCGTTTGTTTGATTACTCGTTTCTCATGATTCATATTCATTGACTTTAATTCGTTTACTTTGATATGAACCCTTGATCTGAACCGTTGATATGATCCTTTTGTTGTGATCCATATGATATGACCCTTTTGTTATGACCCTTTGTTTCGATCCATTTGATTTGACCCATTGCTCAAGGCACTATCCCTAGTCATGAAGGTAACATGGCCATGTCATTGAGGCACCAATGGCATGACACTTTCTGTGGAGGTGTGATTGATCCACGGCGTTTCCCTTACTGTATCTGTGGCCATTATCTGAGTATGTATGCTAGCCTTGAGCTAGTGTACGTGCTATCTGTTTTGCAGGGGAGCGTATGGATGCATCCTAGGTAATGTGTAATGATATCTGGTGATTGGCAGGTGTGTGACCCTACACCCCATCACAATCTGGTACGTTGGAGCTAGCTACTCCATGTACAATAAAGGAATTGACGGTATAATGTATTGTGAAATGAAATGATTGATTGAATGTTTTGGTACTTGAGCAACTGCCGTTACTATCCCTTTTACCAATTCTGTATTATTCTTTGACTTGCATTCTCATATGACCCTTCATATTCTTCATGACCTTTACTCTCAGCAGGTTCACATTGGATTGTTTATTTATTCGTTGATGTTCAGTTATCTTTCATATGTTTATATCAGTTCACTGAGCGTTAGCTCAGCCGCATTTTCTTTTCCCTGCGGCAGGTATCAAGTTGGAGGCTGGGATTGAGTGATGAGAGTAGGAGCTTTTAGTGGACTAACCTTACCTTAGTATTCATTGATTTTATTTCAGATTTATGTCTGATTGTTTCATTTCTTTTAGAAGTTAGTTTTGATTGTATTTGTTTTATTAGTCCTTTTAGTCTCAAGATTTGCAATTTATTGAGCTAAGTCTTCCGCTTGCGCTTTATGTTCTGAAATGACACCATAATGTTACACTTTAGACCCTTATCCGGTTTGGGGTGTTACAAGGTGTGTAAACTAATTAAGTCTCTTTATGAACTAAAACAGGCACCTAAACAATGGCATCAAAAATTTGATGAAATGGTTTTGTCTAGTGGTTATTTACTTAACCAGGCTGACAAATGTGTATATAGTAAATTTGATGAATCTAAGGAGTCATCATTTGTCTATATGTTAATGACATGTTGATTGGCACTGACCAAAATCAGGTTGACCTGACTAAGGCTTTTTTGTCATCAAAGTTCTCCATAAAGGATATGGGGGAGGCTGATGTTATCCTTGGTATAAGGATTAAACATGAAAGTAACAAAATTTCCATCTCTCAGTCTCATTATATTGAGAAGGTGTTGAGAAAATTTAACTACTTTGATTGTACTCCAGTGAGTACTCCTATGGATACAAGTGAGAAGCTGATGCCTAATACTGACAAAGTTGTATATCAACTTGAGTATTCTAGGGTGATTGGCTGTCTAATGTATGCCATGACTTGTACAAGACCTGATATTTCTTTTGCAGTGGGTAAACTGAGCAGATATACTAGTAATCCTAGTGCTCATCACTGGCAAGTAATTCAGAGGGTATTTAAGTATTTGAAGAGAACTATGGATTATACTCTCTCATATACTAGTTATCCTTCAGTATTAGAAGGATACACTGATGCAAGTTGGATCAGTAACACTGAAGACAATTCACTGAAGACAATTCGTCTACCAATGGCTGGGTATTCCTACTTGGTGGAGGTGCAATTTCTTGGGCATCCAAGAAGCAAACTTGCATCACCAGTTCAACATTGGAATCAGAATTTGTGGCTTTAGCAGCTGGCAAAGAAGCTGTATGGTTGAAAAACTTGATTCTTGAGATTCCATTGTGGCCTAAACCTATAGCACCTATTTCTATCCGTTGTGATAGTGCTGCTAATTTGCAAAGGCTTATAGCCAGATGTACAATGGGAAGTCTAGACACTTAGGTGTCAGGCATAGCATGATTCGTGAGCTTATCATGAATGGGGTGGTATCTATAGAGTTTGTTAGATCTCAACAAAATTTAGCTGATCACTTGATGAAGGGTTTAGCTAGAGACTTGGTTTTAAAGTCTGCTAAAGGGATGGGTTTGAAGTCCAACATAGTCATTGAATGCTAAGACACACAACTCCCTCCTGGAGAAACTTGGGAGCTGAGTTCAATGTGGAAAGCTGAACATTTAGTGGACTAGAGCACATGTTTTATTGTCATCCCAAGGTTGTGCTCAGAAGCTGCTGAAAAGGAGGATGAAGTCTTTACTTCTCAATGGTTAATTTCTTTGAAAAAGTGCTAAGCAGGAGCATGAATAAAGAGGAACCACCTATGTAAATGTTGAAGTTTTGCCACTTCAGGAAGCTTTGGACTTTTAGCTTTTACAACATTTATGAATTGGACATGGACACATGACTTGTATAGTGTCAAGAGTATTTAAGTGTTTGAAAATGTATGTGTATTTTATCTTCAGGTATTCAAATGGGTTGAAGGGTTCAATTCTTGAGAATCTTCGAATATTTGAACGTGTAATGTACTAAGATGAGAATTCAATCTTCAAGATATTTTCATTTATGCATATGTTTTGTTTNAACCTGCTGAAAAGGAGGATGAAGTCTTTACTTCTCAATGGTTAATTTCTTTGAAAAAGTGCTAAGCAGGAGCATGAATAAAGAGGAACCACCTATGTAAATGTTGAAGTTTTGCCACTTCAGGAAGCTTTGGACTTTTAGCTTTTACAACATTTATGAATTGGACATGGACACATGACTTGTATAGTGTCAAGAGTATTTAAGTGTTTGAAAATGTATGTGTATTTTATCTTCAGGTATTCAAATGGGTTGAAGGGTTCAATTCTTGAGAATCTTCGAATATTTGAACGTGTAATGTACTAAGATGAGAATTCAATCTTCAAGATATTTTCATTTATGCATATGTTTTGTTTTAACTTTAATTTTCATACAAAGGAAGTGAACTAAATTTGGGGAAGATTGTTGGAAAATTTAGTGCACTTGAGGGATTAATTCACACCTGGTAATGGTCATGGAGGTACGGAGTGTACACCAATGAGGTCCTGAATACCCTGACTCTTATAGTAGTTATAGTAAGATTCTACTGCTAGTGTTAAGATTCTACTGCTAGTGTTGAGATTATACTGCTAGTGTTAAGCTTAAGTTTCTACTGCTCTTTTAACCACTGATTCCTGCTATTATGGAAACTATTATGGTATGATTAATGGGCCGTTAATCATTCATAATTCCATGGGCTAGGGTTTGTGTAATATCTATTATAAATAGATATCATAACATAACTGCATGGATATACAATATACAAACCCTAAACACTTGAATACGATTTGGTTCTTGATTTGTGCCTAAAACAAGAACATCACTTGGTCTTATCTCATAGAGATATTTAAGTAACCCAGGCATAGGGTTGAATAGTTTCTATTGGAAAGTGATAACACGATTTCAAGTTAATATCTGGTACCATTCATTATCTACACCCTAATCTATGAAACCCTAAAAACACCAACATAAATTCACCCTTTTCATTTGCACTGATCGCCAACTCTTCAAGATTGGCAAAAGCACACACAATGAAGAAGAGAAGCCAATTACTCCAAAAATAATCCGCCCACGATCCATGATTATGATCATCACTAGAGTTGGAGATACAAAGGTAAGGAACAATACATAGGATTCCTTGCTTCTTTACGAGGGTACTTGGCTCTAGCCCAGAGTGTACACTTCTTTTTGTTTAGACCCTTGCTCATATCGAAAATAATGTACACAGCTTTCCCATGAAGTACAAATAACTATATGATATATAGTCCAACCACTCGAGGGTAATTCCGTCTTTCTACACACATCATCTTCAACCTCGTTTTTCTTTTCGTTTTCTATTTAATCAAAATTCATAACACAACATACCAAAATATCAAAAGAAGAAAAGAAATAAAAAACACATTCAAATTTTTTTTTATATAGTCTGATTAATCTGCTTTAGGCATTACGTGAACCATAATTTTTTTGTACAACTGATGAGTGTGTAAATACTCATCATTTTTGTAACATTTGAACTGCCAAAACATCCAAAAACACCCAATAATGCATCAAAATAGTGAAAATATTCCAAAAGTGTGATATATATATATATATATATATATATATATATATAAAGAATAATGCGTTACTCGGTACATTTTATATTATATATGAAATATTTATAATAACAACTAAAATTGTAATATACGCAACGTATAAAGTTAAACATATAATTTCTTAGTACAATTAATACATGTCCTCTCTCGAGATAGGGATTTTGTTTTTTGTTATCTTTCTTATAGTTAAACATCACTATGATTGTACATTTTATTTATTGTTCTTTAATTATTTATGAGACACTAAAATAACATTTCAATATGAATAATATTATAAATCATAAAAAGCACATCATATTATTCACGTTATAAATATTTTTAAAAAAATATGCAAAAACATCAAATATGGTTGTTGGGGGTTAAAGAGAACATAATTAAGCATTCTAATTTGAATTTCACAAAAAAATGGGGTTAAAAAATTCGATGAGCAAACTAATAGAGGACGGCAAAGTAGAAAAAAAAAAAAGAAAAGAAAAGTGGAATCGTTATTTCTGGTTTGTCATATACATGTTTATCAAAGATTTTCATACCTCTAAGTCTTTTACAAATAAACCATATGTTAAAATAAAGAAACAACATTTCAAAGTTTTGGTAAAGAAGTTGACTTAGGGTGTGTTTGTTTTTTTAAAAAATGTCTTACTAGCCCTCTTACTCCCTCTTACTCTTACCAGAAAGAGGTGGNCGGTTAAGATTGAATATTAGATTGATCCAACGACTTATAAGTGGTGCCATGTCACCATTTTTTCTCTCTGCTCCGTCGGCAATATATAGTATAACGCCATTACATGTTAATTATGAATTGTAAAATAGGACAAGCACTTTGCTTAACGCATTTTAACGCCATTACATGTTAATTATGAATTGTAGTATCTTATTTTAGGATCATGAAATGATGAGGTGCCACCAGATGATGGCAAAACAGGATGGGTTGCACCTCTTAATCCTCAAATGGGAAGGTCCTTGCGGAATCACATAATCCGACTCTTGATTTTGAGGTACGCATGTTAAATTTTTTTGGGATGAGATATTAAGACGGTTTGAAAAGTGACTTTAAACTGTATGAAAACTACAATTGAATGTCCGTAAAAAAGTAACGGTGAACAGATTGTTTGAAGTGTGAATTGAGCTCTTAACGGTGAACAGATTGGCATGTAAATATTAATTCATTCCTGCTTTACTATTTGAAATCTTAACATATGTAGGGCCGTAAGGGGTGTTTGGATTTGCTTTAGAAAGTAATAGATGTTGATAATCAACATCATGTTATCAGATTTAATGTTTGGTTAAAGAAATTATGTTTTAAACAATATGATCCTATGGGGATCAAGTAATCAGTTATATACCAGCGAATATGTCCAAGGTAGAAATAAAGTCTCTTACTCGGCGCTTCTTTATTGCTAATTTGATAGGCTTCTACAGTCATTCTCATAAATGTTACTCATTTTTTGTTACTTGATATGCTAATTCTCTAAATAATTCGATTTATAAGCACTCAAACATCTGACTATATGACATAGTACATCTTTAAACAGTTCAAGCACATCTATTTACTATATTATGCAGTGGTTACATGTTACATGTTACTTTGTTAATGGGTACAGGTTACATGTTACATTGGAGGCCAAACATCATGAACCTATAACTGATACTCCCACAAGGATGATGGAAACTGGTATGTATATTAAGGCGAACTCGGTCCTACAGTTTCATGTTAATTCTTAAAATTTTATTAAGGATGATGGTGATGAGTGTGTAAATACTCATCATTTTTGTAACATTTGAACTGCCAAAACATGCAAAAACACCCAATAATGCATCAAAATAGTGAAAATATTCCAAAAGTGTGTTTTATATGTTTCAGATGCAAAATGTTTGAAAACAATTGAAAAAACGAACAAAGTTTGCATAATTGGCAGTTTCAGTCCCCCAACTTTCACAAATTGACAAAATCAGTCCCTAAGCATTTATTTTAAATAAAAAGTCACCAAAGGTCCTTTTGTAATCACAAATAATCATATTTAGTCCTTTGGTGGAAAGTTTGGCAAAATTACAATTTTGGTCCTTCTACTTTCAAAATTGGCAGAAATGGTCCCTGAGAAATAATTTTGGATGGAAAAGTCAACATGGGTCCTTGGAGTTCACAAAGTATCAAGTTTAGTCCCTGGGAGGAAGTTTTGAAGAAATTACACATTTGGTCCCTGTACTTTGAAGATTTGGCAGATTTGGTCCCTAGGAATGTCAAAAGTGGAAAATTCAAACACAAGCCCTAGTACTATTCACCACTTGACAAAAACAACCCTTGAACAAGTTTAGAACAATGCCAAGTCCAGCCCCTATATTTTCAGGAAATTACAAATTTGGTCCTTGTTATAAACACTTAACCAAACCGGACCCTTAACCTTTAAAATAACCCAAAATCCAATTCAGTCCAAGCCCAACACAAACAACACCCCATCCAACCTTATAACTCCCTTGGCCCAAATCCTTTACCTGGCCCAACAAACCACTCAGCCCAACTCCCCTTATAACTCCCCCCGTTATAACAAAACTCAAACCCACTATTCACCCCTCCCTTTCCCTCCATACCACTGCATCAATACCACCTGGTTTTTGCCGCCCCAACTTGACCACCACTTGCAACCAGTCACCTCCACCACCCTATACTACCCCCTACCTTATCCCTTCACCCTTCCCCACACTCCACAGGCCAAATTGCATAAAACTCCATTTCCCGCCAAAACTGAATGGAGGGCTAGGATTGTTCTCACTCATCCTATGGCCATTATTATTGATGGGAAAGAAAGAGAAACACCACCAGGTCTATAAAAGTGAAGAAAAGAAGAAAGAGAAGGAGTTAGTAGTTAACAGTAGTTTATTAGTGTAGCATAGATGTCGACTTAGTGTAAAATTTCCGTTTTCAATTGTATTTCTTAGTTCAAAGTGTTGTAATCAGTTTCCTTAGTGTAATCTCAACTTTGGTTAATATCAATTTCAAGTTTCATCAGTTAATTTCAAATCTTGCATTTTCCATTAAAAATCTCATGTTAGTGTAGAGTTGTTAAAATTGGTGTTTTAGTGTTCCACTGAGCTCAATTCAGCTTATTCATAAGTTTTTATAAGCTTAGAAGGCCTATAAACTTGTTTCACTTTAAAAACTCAAAATTCCAAAAAAATAGAAAATAAATCAGTAAAAATAAAAAATCCAAGAAGAAGAACAGAAGCATGGAGCATTGTGTTTCTGGATGGCAATGGTATTAAACTCCATGGGGAGTATAGGTTGTGATTTGTGATGGCCTGGGTACCTTGTTCTGCTTTGGATCCTTTGTAGCTTTTTTCCAATGTTTGCTATACTGTAGATGTCTTAAATATGTGTTAATTTAGTTTTTAATGATATTGGATGAATATAAGATGTTTAATGCTCTTGTGTTGCTGATTATTGTTGAGATCCAAATTTGTTGCATTTCCTATTTACTGTCACATATTGCATACTAGTGTTAAGCCTGTGTTTTGTTTCTTCTTGAGTTTCTGTGCTTAAATAATTCCTGAAATCAGTAAACAAACTCTTGGGTGGTTCATGGTCTAAATCAAGCATTTGATTCACCAATTGCAAATCTGTTAACTAAAAGGGGTGGTTTGGTTCAGGGCTTTTCACTATGTTCATGATTTTTTTGAGTTGAAAATGGGAGAGACAGTGTAATTAGGTCCATGTAGGATAGATAAACATCAAAAACAGTAGGCCTTTCATAAAAAAGTCAAAAACTCTTTTAATATCTTCATTTTAGTTATCTGTTAGAATTCCAAGTTTCATAATCATGCATATTAGCTCATAAGCTGTTAACTTAGCTTCTTTTCATCTCATATTAGCATAATACATCATATTTAGTCATTAGGATCAGATCTAAGTTCACAAAAGTAAAAAATTCCATGTTTCTCAAAAAGTCAAATTTTCAGAAAAAAGTTTTTGAATAAACTTTGGAATTTCATGTAGGGTTTAATATTGAGTTTCATGATTTGTGCTTTTGGATATTAGATATTTGGCTGCTTTTCTTGCTATATGATTTTTTATAATTTTTGGTTGGCTTGTTTGACTGCTTAATTGTTGCTTTCTTTTAGCCCATTTTTTCTGAAAACTGCCCTGTACACAGCTTTGCACCCCCCGAGGAAAGGCTGCACAGCAGTAGTAGGGGCGTTAAGACCGGAGCTTTTTGTAGTGCTAGCCAGTGAAAAAGGAATGAGTCTACTTCTTTGCATCCGCCCCAGATAAACTACCCACCTCGCCATAGAGCTTATTAGTGGGCCCCACAACCTCCCCCTTGGTTCTTTGGACTCACAAGCTGGCCACCTTTCTAGTGGTACCAAGCTTTTGAGCTTAAACACCTTTGTGGGCCCACTAGACAGCTGCAAAAGTTGTCCCATTTCTGTGTATAAATCAAGTATCTCAAGTGCTTATTTTGGCTTATTTGCTTATTCAGTGGTACCATTTTGTTGTTTTGGCTTCATATCAGTCCATCTCACTTGTGTGCACTTAAATCCACCCCTGTGGACCCCACAGAAGCTGATTTCTAGCTTAAGTCAACAAAAGTCAACTGTTTTAGCTTTTTGTGTCCATTCTGCTTATTTTTAAGTTTGGGAAAAGTTGTTTTCACAAAAGTTTCTTATTTTTAGTATTTAAATAGATTTCCAAAAGAAAAACCAGAAAAATTCAATTTAAAATTAAGTGATAGTTTCTATTTAATAATAATTATATTTTTAATTTTCCTTTTTAGCTTTTTATTAAGTAATTTGCATTTTTATATTTTTATTAAATTCCTTACATCTTTTAGTATTTCTAGAAATTTTCTTAGATTTTTATCTTTTCATTTAGTATTTACAATAATTAATATTAGTTAAATTAGTTTTAATTGAAAAACCAAAAAGAAAATCCATTTCTGTTTATTTTTAATCTCTGGTTTATTTTTATATTTTTCCTAGGTCTTATTAATTATTTAGTATTTTTAGAAAATATTTTCATAATTGTTACTATTCATTTGCTATTTATCTTAATTAAATTAGTTTAAATAGTTTTTAATTAGTAATTAAGTAAATAATTAATAAAATAGTGTAATAATAGTTTTTATAAACTTTTTATAATTTTTTAAGGTTCCTGTATTAGTTAATTAGTTTTATAAAATATTTCATAATTTCCTAAGTCATTTTTAGTATTATTAGTAATTTAAATTAATTAATTAGTTTAATTAGTTTAATTTAAGTAAATAATTAATATTAAATTCAGAAAAAGACAAAAATACATATTTTTAGTTTTTATATCATTTTTAAGATATTTTAGAGTTTTTAAATATAAATTTTCATTTTCTTAGTTTTAATTAATATTATATTATATTTAGTTTAAGTTAAATAGTTATTATAAGTATTAAATAGTTTTTCATTAATATTAAATAATAAAATAATCAAAAAAAGTATTTTTCTTTTTAATTTAATTTTCTTTTAATACTAAGTTTGTAAAAAAGTCATTTTCACCCCCCTCTAGTTTATTTCTGCTTAGTTTGTCCTTTTCTCAGTACGCGTTTACGTTTGTTTTAATTCTGATTACGTTTTTAGTTTATCTGATTCCCAGTAATTGTTAATATCTGTTATTTATCTCATTTCCATTACTGTAAATCAATCCAATCATTATCTGGTTACTATTCCTGAATCACTCATTCCAAAACGTTTTCCAAACACAATTTCAATCTCGCTGGGACATAACGACCCGTGAGTACACTGTGCTTTCAACGGATCATATATTGATCACTCTCTCCCTCATTTGACTTAGTTGACCACACCGGGTTAACTGGTTAGTTTGGGGGGAGTCAACAACCCATTTATATGTCCAATTATGTAGCCTTGAGAATGAACATTACACATAGAAAGGTCTACTGTAATCCTACTAACTTTCCTACCAAAAATACTACTACCGTACGTGGCACTTGTCAAGTCTGCCATTAGAGGAAATTGCAAGATCACAAAAGACGTAATTGGTAGGCATGTCAAGGCAGCCACGGGAAGAAGAGTGGAAGAGTTCTTTTGTCCAAAGACGCCAAACAATGCTGCAACAAACGTTATGTTCATGGCTGTCGTCGAGATGAACAAAGTAGCCAAACCACTTAACAACTTTCTAGGTAGCTTATAGAGAAATTCTTGTTCGGCAAAATGCTCGGTAGGGAATGACAAGAACACTAACAACGATGTAAGGTCTGTGAATAACGATATTGTATCTGATATTGCAAACACTGTGAAGGCGGGGTTGTTGGTAACAAATGGTACCCCAGTGTCCCGATTGTTTCCTCCAGGCACTGTAACAGCCGCTAAAAACACAATGGTGGTGATCAGAGCAGCGGTTATTGTGTATGACCCGGTAGTATCCTTCATCCATTTTTCAGCGTTAGTCACCAACTCTTTGTGTGTTCTTGTAAATACCATCTGAGGTGTTTCTTGAGATGAGTTCTTCTTTGTGATGTTTGATGGACATACATATCTTTCAACGTCCTATAGGATTACAATATGTTAATCATGCTAGCTAAATATTAAATAATAATGTTGGATATCAAAACATTTTGTATTCTGACCAATATTATTCAAGTTTGAGTCGATAGAGATTCGAACCTTATACCATTGTAGTTCGTGCTGTAATTGTAAAGCTGCACCGGATATAAGATTTAATTTGGCCGCAGGTGCCAATCTTGCAGCCAGATGCAAAAGGTTGTTCCCCAAAGAGTCTTCAATTGTTTTATAAATATTCTTAGGTTCGCTCATTCCATGTACTATGTTGTAAATATTTTCTGAGCGATTTATCACAGCATATTGAATGATGTTATGACCATCTTCGTTGACACTCCAGACTGCATTTGGGAATTTATACAAAATCTCTTTAGCAACTTCGATTGAATCTTGTCTTATGGCCTCAAAAAGTGGATTGGTGAAATAGAGATGGTGAGAACTGGGGTCAATAGAAGAGCATATCATGTCACATGCGGTCGTCAATACTTCTTTAGAATGATCAAAATCAGCAACTCTCCTTCTAACGAACGGCCATGCTGCAACATAGACCCAATGAGCAATTACACCAACAATAAAAAGACATTTTTCTTTTCTATTTTTTGTCAAACCATCACGGTAAATATTGATTCATCTTACCACATAACACAGGAATACCCTTGAATAAGAAGTGAATCATTATAAACCCTGCTCCAAGGAAAGGAAGTTTGTTAGAATTGTGGGGTTATGCATGTGCAACCTTTGCTATAGGGAATTTAGCACAAAGATTTGTTGAACACTACGTATGACATAACAATATAGAGATATGGCCATATTTCTGCAACCTGGTTACCACATAAAGAAACACATCTCGAAGATGCCCTTGCATCTCCGACACAAATTCTCCAAAAAAGATGCTGAAACTCTCTAGGATAAGAAGCTGGTGTGCACGAAATTGTTAGAGATGCCTTAAGATTAATCGAAAACATAAAGTAACACGTAGAATCAAGATTAAGTAAATCAATAAAATATGTTGTTCCTTAACGTGTTATGTGTGTGTGAGTCGAAATGGATTTGCAAACAATGTAAAACAAAAGATAACTTATATTATTTCGTCTAACCAAAGTATGTTACAGATTTATACATATATATATGACACGAAAGGGTGCGACCCCAAGCTTTGTGTCTCTTCGAAATGGCATGAACCAAACGTCACAACCATTCGCTAGTTTCGAGAAATTAACTAACTTTAACTAATATAACTAACTTAACCGCTTGGCAGTTATTAACTTTATAATGAACACGTTTAGTCCTTCAAGTTTTTGTAAAGCACTATCGAGATTAATAACTTGGTTCACATTCTCCTCCTTAATCTTGATCGTTGCTTTGTCCAAGGTCTTGAACTCCGAGCATTTTTCGCATAGTTGTAAACTTGAGTCTTGGTAAAGCTTTCGTTAAGATGTCTGCTCTTTGTAGTTCTCCGCTAACGTGTTCAACATTGATATGACCATTCTCTACACATTCCCGAATGAAATGATAGCGAATGTCTATATGCTTACTCCTTCCATGAAAATACTGGGTTCTTTACGAGTGCTATAGCTGATACGTTGTCAACTCTAAGCGTTATCCTTCTTTCTTCCAATCCAGTCAATTCACTAAGTAAACGTTTTAACCATAAGGCTTGACATGCTACTGCAGTAGCTGCCATGAATTTTGATTCACATGATGAGAGCGCCACTGTTGCTTGCTTCTGAGTATACAAGGTAATGGTGACTCTCCAAAGTAAAATACTATTCCAGTAGTTCCTTTTCCTTGATCGGTATTGATTCCATAACTGCTGTCACTGTAACCTGTAATCTTGCAGCCGCCTTCCTTCTTGTATATTATTCCATGTTCCTTTGATATATCGGATTACTTGTTTCACTGCCTTCAGGTGATGGTCCTTTGGTTCTTGCATAAATCTGCTGAGTAGTCCGACTGAGTAACTAAGATCCGGTCTTGTATGTAGTAAATATCTGAGACTTCCAATTAAGCTACGGTAATAAGTTGCGTCAACTGGGTTTCCATCTTCCGCCTTGACCAACTTAGTGCCGGGATCCAATGGTATCTTGGTATCATTGCTGTCCGTCATATTTGTCTCTTTTAGGATCTTGTTAATGTATCCAGTTTGCTTGATTGTAATCTCTCCTCCTGTCTGTGTAACTTCTATCCCAAGATAATATGCTAGCAATCCTAAGTCGCTCATTTCAAATTTATCTTCCATATGGGATTTGAACAAGTCTATTTCCTTCTTTGTAGTTCCCGTGATTATTAAATCTTCTACATATACTCCAACTATCAGTGTAGAAGTCTTGCTTCTCTTCGTGTAAACTGCTTGTTCGAGATTACATTTCTTAAAGTCTAGTGACTTCAAGGTTTGGTCAAGCTTCACATTACAAGCAGCTTGTAGACTTTTCCAAGGTTTCTTTGAAAGGTTGTGTAACGTAGACTTCTTCCTTCAGTTCTCCGTGTAAAAATGCTAATTTTACATCTAAGTGGTGTACTTGCCATCCATGGTATGTTGCTAGTGCTAATATTAATCAAACTGTCTCTATTCTAGCAACTGGTACAAATACCTCATCAAAGTCTATTCCTTGTTCTTGTACATAACCCTTTGCTACTAATCTTGCTTTATATTTAATGATCTTTCCTTGTGCATCTCTCTTGGTTTTGTAAACCCATTTGAGTCCTATTGCCTTCTGATTTGTAGGCAATGTGGTAAGAGTTCATGTGTTATTTTTGTTGATTGAATCAAATTCAATCTCCATAGCCTCAATCCATTTCTCATCCTTTGATGCTTCCTTGTAGTTACGAGGTTCTTCTTCTGTGAAGAATAAGCTAGGTGCTTCTACTTGTTGTGCAGTTTCATAAATTTATGCTAATCTTTTAAGCCTCGTACTGGACTGTGATCATATCTCTGGTCTGAGCTCTCTAATGAGCTAATAGTAGCTTCTACTTCATCTTCATAGTTAGGTTCGTAATTGTATGTGGGTGGTGTGATTGACGAATCTGGATCTTGTATATGAGTTGGTGTTGGATCCGGTATTGGATACGTGTTATCATTGTTTTCTAAGTTGACTTGTGTAAGATTTTCATTGCAACTTCATCTACCACAAAACTAACCCAAAATGTATCCTGTGTACTTGTATCCTCTTCACTTTTATCCCAATCCCACGGTTTCGTTTCCATAAATTTTACATCCCTACTAACATGTTTCTTCTTTCCTACTGGATCATATAGCCTACATGCTTTTGATCCTTCCTTTACTCCTAAATAAACCATCGATATGCTTCTGTCATCCAANAGATTTTCATTGCAACTTCATCTACCACAAAACTAACCCAAAATGTATCCTGTGTACTTGTATCCTCTTCACTTTTATCCCAATCCCACGGTTTCGTTTCCATAAATTTTACATCCCTACTAACATGTTTCTTCTTTCCTACTGGATCATATAGCCTACATGCTTTTGATCCTTCCTTTACTCCTAAATAAACCATCGATATGCTTCTGTCATCCAACTTCTTCAAGTGAGGGATTGTTATCTTAGCATAAGTTGTGCATCCGAATATTCTTAGGTTTTCCAGATTTGGTTTTCTGTTGTAGAGTGCTTCATATGGTGGTTTATCTTCTAGTGCTCGTGTAGGTACCCTATTCAGTATATAAATGGCGTGCTTGACTGCTTCCGCCCAAAAAGTTAAGGGTAACTTCATTGCTTTCATCATACTCCTAGTAGTTGATAACACCGTCCTATTCTTTCTTTCAACTACTCCATTCTGTTGCGGTGAGTATGGTGCTGTTAACTGTCTTGCTATTCCGTTCTCCTTACAGTATTTGGTGAATTCATTTGATGTAAATTCACCTCCTCTATCTGTTCTTAGCATTCTTAACTTCAACCTTAACTCCATTTCAATATTTTGTCTAAATTCCTTAAATGTGTTGAATGCCTGATCTTTCGATGTTAGAAAGTAGGCCCACATGAAACGTGTACAGTCATCTACTAATAAGAAGATGAGCTTATTTCCAGAATGTGTGGCTGGACTTATGGGACCACAGAGATCTCCATAAACTAAGTCCAATGGGTTCTTGGATCTGAATTTAGCTTGATTCGGAAATGGTGTTCTGCTGTGTTTTCCTAATAAACATGCATCACATATTTGTCCTGCATGATTTATTCTTGGTATTCCTTCCACTAGACCTTTTCTTGTCATCTTGTTGATGTCGTCAAAGTTCAGATGACCTAATCTAGCATGCCATAACCATGCTTGGTTATTTACATTTGCTAAGAGACATATAGGTGCTTCTATCTGTAGTCTAATACTGTAAAGTCGATTCTTAGATCTTTCTACCTTCATCAACAACTTCTTACTCTTATCATACAAAGTCAGCTTGTTTCCATCCATGATGATTTTACAACCTATCTCAGTAAGTTGTCCTAGACTAAGCATGTTGCTCTTGAGGTTTGGAATGTAGTAAACTTCTGAAACTATCTTTTGTTCTTTGTTTCTACATCCTAGTAATATAGAACCTCTACCCTTTATCTCTACGTACGATCCATCTCCAAAATGAACGCGTCCAGTGATGCTTTCGTCAATATCTTTAAAATGACTCTTAGTTCCGGTCATATGGTTGCTTGCACCATTATCTAAGTACCATATGCTAGCATCTGTTGTAGCATACTTTCCAGGTTGTATTTGTCCTTCATTCAATAGGACTTCTTCGTGTGTAGTCATTAATAATGATGGTTTATCGTCTTCTAAGATAAGGTTTGATTGTTCCTGAGTTGTTGGTGGACTTCTACAGTCTCTCTTAAAATGTCCATGTTTCCCGCAATTGAAACATTTTCCTTTCTTCTTATTCCACTCACCTTTATTCTTATTTGACTTATCATTGTGAGTTGAATTTTCTCCATTCGAGTTATCTCTATTCCCTCTATTTTGCCAGTTTCCTCTTGAGTAGTTTGATCTACCCCTATATTTGTTAAATCGTTTCTTATTTCTAGAGTGTTCGCCTTTTGCGAATAATAAGTTATCTTGGCTTTCTACTTGTCCTCCCTTTCGGAGTTTTATCCTTTCCTCGAACGCCTTAAGTTTTCCAGTGATCTCATCTAAGGTGATATCGTTTAGATCACTTGTTTGTTCTATGGATGCTACTATCTGAATGAATCTATCTGGTGTAGAATCTAATAGTTTTCGTACTAAAAGTGATTCATCCATGGTTTTTCCTAATTCTTTTGCCTTCGTGGCATAACCATTTAGTTTGTTCGTAAATGCATCCACCGTTTCATCCTCCTTCATTTGAAGGGCATTAAAACTAATCATTAGTGATTGTAATCGTGCCTTTTGCACTCTATTTTCTCCAACTTGTCTTTTCCTTAAAGATTCCCATAATTCTTTTGCAGTTTTACAACTTGCTACTTGTAATATCACATCTTCAGTCAACGTTTGATATAGGAGGGCAATAGTTGCCTTATCCTTCTTATCATCTACTTGCGTGTTTTCCTTAGGTTCTATAGTCTCACATAAACCATGTGCCTCTAATATAACCTTAATTTGTATTGCCCATACAGTGTAATTTGTGGTTTTGAGTTTAGGGCATTGGTATTGTGCAATAGGTGTTACGGGTTTCACTACAGTGTTATTATTGGTATTCGTGTCGTCACTGGTCATCTTGTATGTGTTTACAATCTTCACTTTCTAATTTGTATGGGAATTCTAACCAGTATGGTATATCTTACTACTACAGGAACAGAAAAGGTTATCCAGGGAATCCTAGTAATACGGGATCAATAAGAAGTTCTTGGGATTTCCTAATAGTATGAAATAAATAACTATACTATCTAAAGTATGAATTGAAATCCAAGTAATGAATTTGTGACCTCGTTTGTGTTCCCACTTGTGTTGATATTTTGAGTATATCAACCACGTTCCTTTCTTTCCTCGTCTCCTATCCAAAACAACTCGGTTGTGTATTTATTGTCGAAGTAATATACCAACCAAACCGTTGTCTTCTCGTTCTACCACACTTCACGTTGCTTTCTTTTGTATCGACTTGGTTTCCAAAAAAAAGGTGCCCTAGACCCTTTTCTTTCTTCTTTTTGTCTCGGCTGCTATCTCCAAAACACTCAACGTGATGTTTTGGCCACAATCAAATCAAGTTTTGTTGTTGTTTCGTTCCAAGTCTCCTTCCAATACCTCTCGGTATTCTTTTACCAAAGCAATTTGATTTGCTTTTTCTCCTTAATACTCTCGGTACTAAATCCCACGACTAAGCAATAGTTTTGTTTGTCGTTCCTTGCTGTTGCTTGTTTCCTTGTCCAACTTCATACCACAATACCCTTTCTTTCTATATCCACACCGTTTCCTTCAACAACCCTACAATACCCGTCTGTATCTAACTATAACGAGTGATCAGCCCGTCCGTGTTCTCTTTGTTGTTGTTCTTGTATTGCTAAACGTTCCTACAAACGATCCTTGATAGTTTGTTTCCTTTTTTTTTCTCTGTATACCTTAATAACCACAAGCAACGCTTCCTTTTTCCTTTTGTGTATCTCGTTAATATACACAAGTTCTTCTTTTGACGTCTTTGTTTTCTTCTTGTTGCGTTGTAAAACCAACAAGCCTTTTTCCTATCTTCCTTTGTTGTCGTGTGCAAGACACCAACAAGGTTCTCAAACAAATTTGTTTCCTTCTTTTTTGTTTCTGTTGCCGCGTACTGTGATCACAACAAAAACCAGTCCACCACTTCGTTTGGTGTCCTCCCGTTTGCAAATTCAACACTAGATAAATTGTGTATAACTTTCTTGTGTTCCTAAGTTATCTAGGCAGCGTATAGTTTGTATATACGTCGCGTGTTTTGTTTCTGAAACTCGAATGTTTCAGCGTGTTCTTTGGTTTCTGTTTTGTTTTGTCTCATTAACAAAGGTTCTGGGTTTTTGATGTTTGTAACGAGGGTGTAACAAGGCTCTTGATGCCAAATGTTGTCCCTTAACGTGTTATGTGTGTGTGAGTCGAAATGGATTTGCAAACAATGTAAAACAAAAGATAACTTATATTATTTCGTCTAACCAAAGTATGTTACAGATTTGTACATATATCACGTCACAACCATTCGCTAGTTTCCAGAAATTAACTAACTTTAACTAATATAACTAACTTAATCGCTTGGCGGTTATTAACTTTCTAATGAACACGTTTAGTCCTTCAAGTTTCTGTAAAGCACTATCGAGATTATTAACTTGGTTCACAAAATAAACCTGTTATTCTTTCCCAGAGATTGGGTACTGGGAAGTTTTGAGCAATAGCCATTAGCACAGCCTCGCTATCCAAGAGATGGCAATAATGTTTCTGCAATTCATGCGCCAAGCCTGCATAAATTTTACAGTTAGTCGTATCAATTATGTAGTTAATTTGATATTATATACGGATGGGATTGAAACCAATAGACGACACTTACCAAACTCTTTAGAAGAAATAGCAAGAACTAAAAGATTGTCACCATTTGCACCAGCAAACAAGGTATTCTTCTCTGTTCTTCTATTGACGTGATTAAGCAAACACCAAGATGTCTCGGTATGCATGTTAGAAAGAGCTATGGCTAGTGGTGTTTGATCCTTGTTGTCTTTGGCGATCAACAAATCTCAGTCTCTTGCGACCAAGATATTAACAGCTTTAGAGTTGCCAACAATTGCAGCAACATGAAGTAGCGTGCTTCCATCCGAGTTCTTCAATTCCACTAGTTGTTTGTTCACCGGTATCTGTCCCAACAATAACTCTAAGAGTTCATGACTCTTGCCAGAATTCACTGCTATATGGAGTATCGTGTTGCCATTATTGGTGATTTTATCTGTGACTCTAAACATGTAATCAATCAAAAGCTCTTCAACTTTATTCCAATTTCCTTGTGCAATACAATCATACAGATAAGTTTGAATTCCTGCTACTCGTTGAATAATTTTTCGTTCTTCTTTGATTCTTTTTTCTTTAACTTTTGCATCTTCAGCTATTGATATACCATAGATACATTGTAGTTCATCCCACACATCTTTTGCAGTGAAATCTGCATCCGGGAATTTGTAAATGAGACGATCTACAACATATATGGTTATCTGTTCTGTGATGGAACCCAGAATCCAGCTTTTAACAATCAAATCTGATCGTACGACCCATGCTTCTGTATCCCGTGCATGCTCCGTCTTCACATTCTCCTTAGGTCTTGCAACCTTACCATTGATATAACCAAGCATGTTATGACTCGTCAAAAGACATGACATCTGTGTTTTCCATCCATCGTACGTGTCCCTGAAAGTTATAATCTCGATATTGCTTCTTTATCAAACTCGAAAGACCAAAGTCGTTAAAAGAAAACTTAATAACCGATTAGTTAGTTAAGTTAGTTATAATGTAAAATTCTGTAAAAGTGAAAGGGTGTGTCGATTTGGCATGCAACCCTTCGAATGGACACAATGGTTCCTTGGCAACCATTCGTTTAGTATAAGTACTCGAAACTATGTAACATTTGAAAGTTTAGAACGATAATAGTTATTCAGAATTATTTACTTGCAATTTCATATCGACTCGCACACATTTGGGACCAACAATTGGCGTCAAGAGCCATACTCGTTACACACTTCGAAACCAGAAACCATTTAACGAGAACAAGAGGGAAACCAAAAACAGAAACCAGACGCTGAACTTTTGTTTCAGAATAGAACACGCAACGTTTCAAACAAGAACACGCTGCCTGGATAACTAGTACGCAAGGAAGGAAGTGCACGTCCATACTTGTGGGAAATTGCAAACGAGAAAGGGCACCAAACGAAGTGGTGACCAAATTTGGTTGTGTTGTGTGTCTGCTGTATGCGGCAAAAGAAAAACACAAAGGAACACGCAAGTTTTTTCAGAAACTTTGTTTTGTGTTTAGTACTACACGACAACAAACCAACGAGACCCACTGTTGTTATAACAACGCAACAGGGAGGAAGAGAAGACCCATTTGCCATCAGTTTAACGNAACTATGTAACATTTGAAAGTTTAGAACGATAATAGTTATTCAGAATTATTTACTTGCAATTTCATATCGACTCGCACACATTTGGGACCAACAATTGGCGTCAAGAGCCATACTCGTTACACACTTCGAAACCAGAAACCATTTAACGAGAACAAGAGGGAAACCAAAAACAGAAACCAGACGCTGAACTTTTGTTTCAGAATAGAACACGCAACGTTTCAAACAAGAACACGCTGCCTGGATAACTAGTACGCAAGGAAGGAAGTGCACGTCCATACTTGTGGGAAATTGCAAACGAGAAAGGGCACCAAACGAAGTGGTGACCAAATTTGGTTGTGTTGTGTGTCTGCTGTATGCGGCAAAAGAAAAACACAAAGGAACACGCAAGTTTTTTCAGAAACTTTGTTTTGTGTTTAGTACTACACGACAACAAACCAACGAGACCCACTGTTGTTATAACAACGCAACAGGGAGGAAGAGAAGACCCATTTGCCATCAGTTTAACGCGGCAACTTGGAAGGAAAGGACGTCAAAAAAAGAAAGAGACCCACGGTTGCAAAACTAGTAACGCAACACGTTGGATAGGAAAGGTTGCTTGGACAAGAAAAAGGTACCGAGAAGAATAGAAAACAATCTTAGAATTGTTTTGGGCGCACGCTAACAATACAAGAACAACAACAACAAAGGAAAACAATCTGATCAAATTGTTTTGCAAAAATCCGAGGGGTATTTGTTGTGGAACGCATGGTGTGGAACAAAAGGAGAAAGGAAAGTAGAAGTATTGTGGGAAAGCTTTGGAGTAGTAACAAGCGACATAGGCAACAAGGTATAGGCAATACGCTATCCTTGTTTGAAAGACATACTATCGAAATAGTATTAGAAGAAGGAAAACAAACGAATCCGTTTGTTTAGAAAAATACCGAGACGTATTTTTGGCCACTTTGTNGGTCTAGGGCACGTTAGGTTTTCAATTCGACACAAAGGAAAGAAAGGGACAACGTGGTGAAGGCGTGGTAATAGGAAAGCAATTCGACAACAACATCAAGGGGTGTACGTGAATTAGCTTTGGTGAACAAGGGAAAGAAAAGCATAGTTGGTATAATTCTAGTACCGACTTAAAGGGAATACGTTTGTGTTTGAAAACACAACAACGAGGTCACAACAAAATTCGAACTTTGGATTTCATTTTACATTTACATAGTATAGATACTTGCTTATACTATTAGGAAATCCCGAGAACTATATATTGATCCCGTTAGATTAGGATTCCCGGATAACTATTTCTGTTCCCGTAGTATTAAGTGATACCACACTAGTTAGAATTGTCATACAAGTAGAAGGTGAAGATTATAAACACCTTTAAGATGACCGGTGACGACACACATAACACTAATAACAATGTAGTGAAACCCGTAACACATATTGCACAATACCAATGCCCTAAACTTAAAACCACAAACTATACGGTTTGGGCTATACAAATTAAGGTTATATTAGAAGCACATGGTTTATGGGAGACAATAGAGCCTAAGGAAAACACACAAGTAGATAATAAGAAAGATAAGGCAACTATTGCCCTATTATATCAAGCATTGACCGAAGATGTGATTTTACAAGTAGCAAGTTGTAAAACGGCTAGGGAATTATGGGAATCGTTGAAAAGGAGACACGTTGGAGAAGAGAAAGTGCAACAAGCACGGTTACAATCATTGATGATTGGATTTCATGCCCTTCATATGAAGGAAGATGAAACGGTGGATGCATTTGCGAACAAACTAAATGGTTACGCCACGAAGGCTAAAGAATTAGGAAAAATCATGGATGAATCACTTTTAGTTAGAAAACTATTAGACTCCACACCAGATAGATTCATTCAGATAGTAGCATCCATAGAACAGACAAACGATCTCGACAGTATTACCTTAGATGAGATCGCTGGAAAACTTAAGGCATTCGAGGAAAGGATAAAACTCTGGAAGGGAGGTCAAGTAGAAAGCCAGGATAATTTACTATTCGCACAAGGCGAACACTCTAAAAATGGAAAACATTTTACCAAACATAGAGGTAGATCAAACTACTCACGAGGGAACTAGCAAAATAACAAGTATAAGGATAGCTCGAATGGAGAAAACTCAACTCACAGAGATAAGTCAAATAAAGGTAGACGTGAGTGGGATATAAGGAAAGCAAAATGTTTTAATTGCGGGAAACAAGGACATATTAAGAAAGACTACAGAAAACCATCAACAACCCAAGAACAATCAAACCTTATCTTAGAAGAATATGAACCATCACTATTAATGACTAGGCACGAAACTGAACACGGAGAAGTTTTGTTGAACAAAGGACAAATACAACCCGGAAAGTATGCTACAACAGATCCTAGCATATGGTATTTAGATAATGGTGCAAGTAACCATATGACGGGAACCAAGAGTCATTTTAAGGATATTGACGAAAGCATCACTGGACGCGTTCGTTTTGGAGATGGATCGTATGTGGAGATAAAGGGTAGAGGTTCGATATTATTAGGATGTAGAAACAAGGAACAAAAGATTGTGTCAGACGTTTACTACATTCCAACCTCAAGAGCAACATACTTAGTCTAGGAAAACTTACCGAGATAGGTTGCAAGATCATCATGGATGGAAACAAACTGACTTTGTATGATAAGAATAAGAAATTGTTGATGAAGGTAGAAAGGTCTACGAATAGACTTTACATTATTAGACTACGAATAGAGGCACCTATTTGTCTCTTAGCAAACATGGATAACCAAGCATGGTTATGGCATGCTAGATAACCAGATTAGGTCATCTGAACTTTGACGCGTTGGACAAGATGACAAGGAAAGGTCTAGTAAATGGAATACCAAGAATAAATCATGCAGGACAAATCGGTGATGCATGTTTATTAGGGAAACACATTAGAACACAATTTCCACACAAAACTAAATTCAGATCAAAGAACCCATTGGACTTAGTATATGGAGATCTTTGTGGTCCCATAAGTCCAGCCACACACTCTGGAAAGAAGATCATCTTCTTATTGATAGATGATTGCACACGTTTCATGTGGGCCTACTTTCTAACCTCGAAAGATCAGGCATTTAGCACATTTAAGGAATTTAGACAGAAGATTGAAATGGAGTTGAAGTTGAAGTTAAAGATGCTAAGAACAGATAGAGGAGGTGAATTTACATCAAATGAGTTCACCAAGTACTATATGGAAAAAGGTGTAGCAAGACAGTTGACAGCACCATACTCACCACAACAAAATGGAGTATTGGAGCGAAGAAATAGGACTGTGTTAGCAACAACTAGGAGTATGATGAAAGCGATGAAGTTACCCTTAACTTTTTGGGCGGAAGCAGTCAAACACGCCATTTACATACTCAACAGGGTACCAACGAAAGCCCTGGAAGATAAGACACCATATGAAGCCCTCTACAACAGAAAACCGAATGTGGAATACCTAAGAATATTCGGATGCACAGCTTATGCTAAGATAACGATACCTCACTTGAAGAAGTTAGATGACAGAAGCATACCGATGGTTTATTTAGGAGTAGAAGAAGGATCAAAAGCATGTAGGCTATATGATCCAGTAAGAAAAAAGAAACATGTTAGTAGGGACGTAAAGTTTATGGAAACGAAACCGTGGGGTTGGGATAAAAGCGAAGAGGATACAAGTACACAAGACACATTTTGGGCTAGTTTTGTGGAAGGCGAAGTTGACAATGAAAACCCTATACCAGTCAACTTAGAAAACAATGACGATTTGTATCCATTACCGGATCCAACATCAGATCCAGACTCACCAATCACACCACCAACATACAATTATGACCCTAACTCAGAAGAGGAAGAAGAAGCTACTTTTAGCTCATTAGGAAGCTCAGATCAGATATATGATCATAGACCAGTACGAGGTTTAAAAGGTTTAGCAGAAATCTATGAAACTGCACAACAAGTTGAAGCACCTAGCTTATTCTTCACAGAAGAAGAACCTCGTAATTATAAGGAAGCATCAAAGGATAAGAAATGGATTGAGGCCATGGAGATTGAATTGGATTCAATCAACAAAAACAATACATGGACTTTTACTACATTGCCAACAAATCAAAAGGCAATAGGACTCAAATGGGTTTATAAAACCAAGAGAGATGCTAAAGGAAAGATCATTAAGTATAAGGCAAGATTAGTAGCAAAAGGTTATGTACAAGAATAAGGAATAGACTATGATGAAGTGTTTGCACCAGTTGCTAGGATAGAGACAGTTTGTTTAATATTGGCTCTAGCAGCATATCATGGTTGGCAAGTACACCACTTAGATGTAAAATCAGCATTTTTACATGGGGAATTGAAGGAAGAAGTCTACGTTACACAACCTGAAGGTTTCATTCAAGAAGGAAACTTAGGAAAAGTATACAAGCTAACTAAAGCTTTGTATAGCTTAAGACAAGCACCGAGAGCTTGGAACGTGAAGCTTGATCAAACCTTGAAGTCATTGGACTTTAAGAAGTGTAATCTCGAACAAGCAGTTTATACATAGAGAAGCAAGACTTCTACACTGATAGTTGGAGTATATGTAGATGATTTGATAATCACGGGAACTCCAAAGAAGGAAATAGACTTGTTCAAATCCCAGATGAAAGACAAATTTGAAATGAGTGACTTAGGGTTACTAGCTTATTACCTTGGGATAGAAGTTACACAGACAGGAGGAGAGATTACAATCAAGCAAACAGGATACATTAATAAGATCTTGAAAGATACAAGTATGACGGACAGTAATGATACAAAGATACCTATGGATCCCGGCACTAAGTTGGTCAAGGCGGAAGATGGAGAATCAGTTGACGCAACTTACTACCGAAGCCTAATTGGAAGCCTTAGGTACTTACTGCATACAAGACCAGATCTTAGTTATTCAGTTGGACTACTCAGCAGATTTATGCAAGACCCGAAGGATCATCACCTGAAGGCAGTGAAACAAGTAATCCGATATATCAAAGGAACAAAGGAGCATGGCATTATATACAAGAAAGAAGGTTGCTGCAAGATTACAGGTTACAGCGATAGTAGTTATGGAATCAACACTGATCAAGGAAAAGGAACTACTGGAATCGTATTTTATTTTAGAGAGTCACCTATTACCTGGTGTACTCAGAAGCAACCTACAGTGGCACTATTATCATGTGAATCAGAATTCATGGCAGCTACTGGAGCAGCATGTCAAGCTTTGTGGTTAAAACGACTACTTAATGGCAAGAAAAGAGGATAACGCTTAGAGTTGACAACATATCAGCTATAGCACTTGTCAAGAACCCAGTATTTCATGGAAGGAGCAAGCACATAGACATTCGCTATCATTTCATTCGGGAATGTGTAGAGAATGGTCATATCAATGTGGAACACGTTAGTGGAGAACTACAAAGGGCGGACATCTTAACGAAAGCCTTACCAAGACTGAAGTTTGTGACNGCATGTCAAGCTTTGTGGTTAAAACGACTACTTAATGGCAAGAAAAGAGGATAACGCTTAGAGTTGACAACATATCAGCTATAGCACTTGTCAAGAACCCAGTATTTCATGGAAGGAGCAAGCACATAGACATTCGCTATCATTTCATTCGGGAATGTGTAGAGAATGGTCATATCAATGTGGAACACGTTAGTGGAGAACTACAAAGGGCGGACATCTTAACGAAAGCCTTACCAAGACTGAAGTTTGTGACTATGCGACAAATGCTCAGAGTTCAATACTTAGGTCGAAGCAACGATCAAGATTAAGGAGGAGAATGAAAGTTATAATCTCGATATTGCTTCTTTATCAAACCCGAAGGACCAAAGTCGTTAAAAGAAAACTTAATAACCGATTAGTTAGTTAAGTTAGTTATAATGTAAAATTCTGTAAAAGTAAAAGGGTGTGTCGATTTGGCATGCAACCCTTCGAATGGACACAATGGTTCCTTGGCAACCATTCGTTTAGTATAAGTACTCGAAACTATGTAACATTTGAAAGTTTAGAACGATAATAGTTTAGAACGATAATAGTTATTCAGAATTATTTACTTGCAATTTCATATCGACTCACACACATTTGGGACCAACAGTCCCGACCACTCAGCTTCACCATAACAAGGTTTGGGGAACCAACATGTGACGAGTTTGGGTATTCTACTATTTCGGCTATAAAGCTTGAATTCGAACTTGAGGCTTCCATCTTTAATTTCTTAATTTCACTCGATATGACCCTCCTTCCATCTTCTTGCATATTTAAACAAGAAGATGAAGTTATCAGCCAGGTTACATTTTGCTTGCTCATGAAGCATGAGTTGACTAATCTGCACATATAATATTATGCTAAGTGCATATTAAATAATACATTCCGTGTTTTCATATTCTTATTTGAGCCTTTGTGTTTACATATTTAATTAGATTCTTATCATATTCTTAGAAGATATATTATAAGCTTAGCCGTGAAGGAAACTTAAATTGATCCCTACCCCCAAAGAATACTTAAATATTTATTATTCTTAAGCTATTAAGAAACTTACTAAGACTAATCAGAGGCAAAGAAAAGTGCACTTGTGTTTTCTATTACAATATTTTAGCAAAGAAGTTACTTTCTTCAATTCTTCCATTTACAGTTTAGTTTATTAGTGAGGAGAAAAGTCCATTAGTGTATGCTACCATTTTAGAGCTTCTTGAGTTATGCATAAGCTTATAAGTTTAAGATAGCTTATCCAAACACCCTCTTAACCTTCAATTACTTTTATCACATTCAAAATATATGCAAATTTATATAACATCCTGAGACTTGCTACATAATTTAGACTAAATTTTCAATATATATTTATAGTTTTAAAATTTCAACCGAGAGAATGACCGTATTTGCAAGCATATAGTGAGAAAGAGCATTATACCAAGAAGTCAAGCTAGTGTAAGGATTCATAAGGGACTTAATAGCTAACAGTGGATGGATCCTCTTGGAACCCATAAGTGGCTGCAGGTGACTGTAAATACACTATATAATCTTAAAACCCTTGTGAGGACATGATAGTTCCAGTCTAGAGGGGCGAATCACGGACAGTGGAAACGATTTTTTTTTTTTTTTTTTTTTTTAAATAGTGCTTTATTTTATAAAAAATGGGATTAACTTCATAAAATAGCAACCAAACTTTTCCATAAGTGTTTCAATTTGCACATGTTTATGACGTGTCACATTATAAATGGTGACACGTGTTAGGATTTCAAGTATTTTACACGTCATCAAAATGTTGGAACTTCGCGGGCAGTGTCCTATGGGGGAACTTTGCACACATAATGGGAAGATTGTAAAGACTGCACACACTTTCTCAAAGTTGTAAAGACTGCGTGTGCAATCCGACCAAACCAACAAGGACAGTTTTCTGAATTTTACTCTATTTAAACCAAACGAAACACCAAAAGAACTCACCTCGTCAGAATCAGCCCCACAATCCGAGTAGCCGTTTTTACCATCTTTAACCTAACAACAAAAAAAAAAAAAAAAAAAAAAAAAAAAAAAATCATTAAACTCAAACCATTTAATGGGAAAAGATTGATGAAGCTAATGAGATGTAAACTGATATTGACATTTATTATTATATATATAATATATATATATAATAATTATTAATATATATATATATATATTACTATATATATATATATATTATATAGCCTAGGTATAGTGATAGTACGTAGTACCGTATATAGTTATTAATAAAACTATAATGAGAATGAATATTCAAGATGTGTTGTTTGATAAAATGCTTGACTAAGTGATGAAGTGTTATCCACAATGAAAAGATTGAACCTCGACATGGACACCAGCAGGTAGATCGAGCTGCATCAACGAATATTTTTAAATGATTTTGGCCAACTGAAAAACAAGAGAATAGTTTAGCTCATATGGAATTCGCCATGCTATGAAATTAAAATGCATCGAAAAAATGGAGAATTTATGAAAACAGGTACAATAGGGGCCTGTGTTACTCACAAACGCCAATGCGACCCGGGCATGTTTGTGATTCCTATCTCTGAAGGAAAACCATACAACTGAAGAAGCTCTGAAGATGCGAGTAAATGCAGACCTTTTAACCCAGATATGCTTTGGGGAAGATGACTTATGCGTGTATCTCTTATATCTAGCTTTTCTAAACATTCTAATTGGCCTAGATCTTCAGGTAACTTCTCAAGAAGAGCACAAAACCTAAGGTTGAGAAACTTCAGATGTTTTAACATACAAATGCTATCTGGAAGATGTTTAATCTCTCTTGATGACAAATCCAGTCTCTCCAGAGATTCTAACTGGCCAATGTCCTCAGGCAACTTCCCAAGACGAAGCCACTTCAGACGCTTTAACATACAAATGCTATCTGGAAGATGTTTGATCTCTGTTGCTGACAAATGGAGCTCCTCTAGGCATTCTAACTGGCCAATGTCCTCAGGCAACTTCCCAAGACAAGAACAGTTTGAAACATGGAGCCCCTTCAGACGTTTTAGCATGCAGATGCTATCTGGAAGATATTCAATTTTCTTACTACTCAAATGTAGCTTCTCTAAACATTCTAGTCGGCCAAGATCTTCAGGTAACTTCTCAAGAAGAGCACAAAGAGTAAGGTTGAGAAACTTCAGATTATTTAACATACAAATGCTATCGGGAAGATGTTTTATCTTTGTTGATGACAAATGGAGCTCCTCTAGACATTCTAACTGGCCAATGTCCTCAGGCAACTTCCCAAGCCAAGAACAGTATGTAACATTGAGGCACTTCAGACATTTTAACATACAAATGCTATTTGGAAGATATTCGATCTTCTTACTTCTCACATATAACTTCTCTAAACATTCTAATTTGCCAAGATTCTCTGGTAGCTTCTCGAGAAGATCACCATTATTGACTTTGAGAAATTTGAGACTTTTCAACATACAAATGCTTCTCAATAGAGCTTCTCTAGACATTCTAATTGGCCAAATAGAGCTTCTCTAGACATTCTAATTGGCCAAGATCTTCGGGAAACTCTGGAATATTGCAATTGAGTTTAAGCTCTTCTATACATTGTAAACTACAAATTATGTCTGACATTTTCTTTAAGTGTACAAACACATAGACCAAAAGAAATAAGCTTCTCAATATTTCCAACTGATGACGACAGATACTCTTTATAAGAACAACAAAACCGCAACTTGAGGAGATTACTGTCGGGGTGCAATGGGCATAAATCTAGGGACTCACCAACCAGATCTAAAGTAGCTGAAGAACAATAAACATCTGGTTTCAATCTACCGAGAAACACAAAATTGGTAAACCTCAAACGACCCATTAAGTTTGAGCGAACAACTTTTTTAAGACATCCAACAGGAGCGTTAATTTCTACCAACTCATCACAATTTTCAAGATCTAACCTCTCAAGATTTGAAATCAGCTTAAGGTCAAGGCTCCTCAACCTTGATCCACAAAGATTAAGGGATTTGAGATTTGGACATGCAACAGACACTTGAAGCTCTACGAAATCAGCACAATCATTAAGAGATAACTTCTCGAGATTCGGAGTCAACCCAAGGTCAAAGGTTCTTAACTTTGAACGACTGATATTGAGATGCTTGAGCTTTTGACAGCTAACTGGCATGCAAAGTTCTTCTAAATTACCAGAACTTTCAAGAGATAACGTCTCGAGATTCGGAGTCAACCCAAGGTCAAAGGTTCTTAACTTTGAGTAACTGATAAAGAGATGCTTGAGCTTTTGACAACTAACTGGCATGCAAAGTTCTTCTAAATCACCAGAACTTTCAAGAGATAACGTCTGAAGATTCGGAGTCAACCCAAGGTCAAAACTTCTTAACTTTGAGTGACTGATATCGAGGTACTTGAGCTTTTGACAACTAACGGGCATGCAAAGTTTTACTAATAAAAGAGATTTTTGAAGAATAAGTGTCTCTAGATTTGGAGCAATCCTAAAGTCAAAGGTCGTCAAGATTGACTCAAAGAGAGAAAGGAATTTGAGATTTTTGAGAACCTACCAACAAAAATAAGACAAAAAGATTAATATTAGCGTATTAACAAACCAATAAATTAATAGCATTATTACGAATTATGCAAAACAACGGATCAACAATTATTCTACCTTTTTTTCTCCCTCTTCCCAAAGTTGTACCATTCTTCTGCTCCGCTTCATGTCAAGTCCAACAAGATTGTTTGCTTGAAATGTTTTGGGTAAATACAAGAAAGGGTAATCCGAAGAATTTAGATATTTTAAAGAATTTGTAAAGTATTGGCTGGTATCATCAAATTTCGGATCACTTTCCCAGTTATAATAAATTGCAAATTTCACTTCAAGATATCGCAGTTTCTTCATTTTTCCAAGAGCTTCCATAATAAGTCTTGCATTTACTGTCGTATAAAGTTTTAGACATCTTGTTGCTTCAGTATCCTGCAATCCAAAAACAGTGTCCAGAAACCTCGTCAAGTCAGAAGAAACAAAAATGTATTAATTTTCTCTACCTTACAAGTAAATTGATTTTTACCATGTGATTAGCCAATATATCTTCAATCTCCTCATCAATCCATAATCGGCTATGTTTGTTAGGCTCATCAGGGTGCAAACGACGAACAATGTTCTCTCCCATTTCTTCTATATGGTCATGCATGCCCAAAACCTCATCTTTAGATATAGTTATGAGAGATCTCTGCTCAAGAACTTTTAAACCATTTCTAGCATAAAATCCACAGCTTTCAAGAATTCTGATTGCACCTTCTTTGGTCTGGCCTTTCAATATGCATGCAATGTCTAGAAATATATCCTTATATTCATCCTCCAGGCTGACGTAGCTTAGCTCTAGCTTTTCCAGAGTCTCCTTCAAGGGAATTCTTTTCAATCTGTCTATGGCATCTTCCCATTCAAGCTTTTCTTTACCACACAGAAGTGAACCCAAAACTTTGATCGTTAAGGGAAGACCATCAGCATATTGTACAACTTGCTCTGATAGCTTTTCATATCCTTGAATCGGATTCTCTTTTTGAAATGCATACCTAGCGAAGAGGCAAAGCGCTTCCTCTTGTGATAACAAATTGACATCATGAACGAAGTTCACTCCGTGGGCTAACAGGACTTGCTCATCTCTTGTGGTAATGATAATTCTGCTTCCTGGTTTAAACCAGTTAGGCTCGCCTGCTAACGCCTCAAGCTGTTCGATACGATCAACATCATCTAAAACAACAAGTATCTTTCTACATTGCATCGTGGCTTTCAACATGTTTTTCCCGTCATGAACACTACTAAAAGTGATGTCTTGTTTATCTAAGACATCTTTTAGTATCCGTTTTTGAAGCTTCTTCAAACCGGACAACGTAGGTTTTGAAACTTCCCTGACATTTTCAACAAAGCTTTTTCCTTCGAACAAAGTTGATATTCGATCATAAACAGCTCTGGCTAAAGTTGTCTTCCCCCCACCTCCAATCCCCTTGATTCCGATCATGCGCACATCTTCATTACCAATCTCTAAAGATGAAAGAACATCACTAATTCGGGTCTCCATGCCCACTAACTTTCCATCAGCATTCGAAAGAGTGGAATATTTCTTTATGAAAATAGCATCAACAATCGATTGGATAAATTTAGATTCATCCCTATGTTATTAAAGATTATATTATTAGCTTGTTCAAAGCCCACATAAACAGTTAGGATTCATAACATAAAAGGATTAACATTTATATTAATGTAGATTATGTTGGAATTTATAAGTTCAAATACTCTTGTATCTAAATTAGTATAAAACAGTATCTATATGTATTTTTATTTGCAGACTTGTTTCAACCAATAAGGTTGAATGCTTAGGATCAATGACCTGTCATATTTGACAGTTATTATAGGTAAAATCGTTTATGGCAGTTATCTTGAAAGGGTGTGACTTTTGGACAAAAGTAACCATTGCGTCCTTTCATTTTGTGCCTGTCCATAAACTATGTAAACCATTGTATCTAACAGTTATCATATCAATATATTACAGTTATATATTTCTTGTTTCTTTCCCTCCAAAATTCGTGTATACTTTTTATCTCATTCACTGCATATCTTTTCACTCACCAATTCACAAATATCACTGCAACATGGTTAACATAAACACCTTTATAGAGAACAAATGGTCAACACCCAACCAGAGATCTGTTGGCACTTTTAACAAGTGGCATCAGAGCCAAAAACCTGGGAGAAACATGATCAACAGGTCTCAAACTGAATTTGTCCAAAGACAAATTAAAAGAGACAGTGAGACTTTTATAGGCAACCAAATCAAACAGATTTCCAAGGAATATAAAGACATGCTGAAAAAGAAATTGGAGGAAATTCGTGTGCACAACAACAAATTGGCATAGAAGAAGGACATGGTTGAAAGACACAAGAACTATATATGTTTCAAATGTAAATTGAGGGGACATATTGCAAGGAATTGCACCAAAGAAGAGAAACAAACAGAGACTGCAAGCCCTGGAATTATCAATCACACACCACAAATCCAAATTGCATACCCTGAATCCATTCACCTCTCCACAGACTTCATGGTGGAAGGCACTGATGAACAATATTGGAACCAAATATGGTATGTAAGCAATAGGATCAACAGACATGTTTGCTGTAACATGTCTCTTTTCTCAAAATTGAAAGAGAAATTCATGGTGGAAAAGAATGAAGAGCAAAAGAAATTCATCTTCATACATGGAATAGGAGAAGTGCAAATTAAGATATGATCTGAGATCCTTATCATTCCTGGTGTTCATTATACACCAGAAATCACTCTCAATATTCTCTCTGCATCACAAATAGAGGCACAAGGATTGGAACTTACTTTCAAAGGCAATAGATGCAAGCCCATCCCCATGTTTAAGAATCCTACAGACTGCTTTTTTTGATGCAAACAAAATGAACCAGAGGCACAATGAATACTTGGAAGGATACTTTAGGATGCTTAATGAAGATTCCAAACACATGGAAGATTACAAGGAAGAACAACACAAAGAGATGGCAGTTACCTTCTCTTACAAATGCAACATTTGTGAAGAAGATGGACATCTAGACTACATGTGTCCACAGAATACTCTAACTGCAGAAGAAGATGACAATGACTATGACATTGTAGAAGGTGTACATCTTCCAATTCATATTTTTAAAATTACTTGAAGAAGATAATTTAAACAGTCAAAATTGGAATGTTTTTAGAAATAACTTCATGAAAGCATATACTTGGTTCTATTCTGTCTATCTCAAAAGAAACCTACCAGAACCCTTTCCACCAAAAATTCGTGGGAAAGAAATCCATGTAATGGATCTTCACATACTTGTTGAAGCACTAGGGGGATACCTAGGTGTAGAAATTTCAAACAAATTTCCTTACATTGCTGAGATATTTGGCTTAGAAAATAAACATGGTCAGGATATAAAAGAATGCTATAACCAATATTTGAATGTTTTCATTTGCTTTTATAAAACAACAAAGGTGTCACATTATGAAGCAGAAGGACATGCTTCCAAAGGCAAAGAAATATGCCAAGATGGTCGGGATGATCAAGTGACAAAAACCACTACAATGAACATTCAAAATCATAAAAGGGTTGAGCACTTTGGGGTGAAACTTGAAGACCCCACTGACTCTTGCCAAGAACATCACATCAGCACTAATTTTGAAGAAGGAACAACAAGCAAAACCAAGCAAGGGACCAAAGACATCACAGACAACAAAGATGACTTTACAACATAGTCTGATTCAAGACAGAAAGAACATCATTTGAACTTAAGGAGGAGTGTTGGAATTTATAAGTTCAAATACTCTTGTATCTAAGTTAGTATAAAACAGTATCTACATGTATTTTTATTTGAAGACTTGTTTCAACCAATAAGGTTGAATGCTTAGGATCAATGACCTGTCATATTTGACAGTTATTATAGGTAAAATCGTTTATGGCAGTTATCTTGAAAGGGTGTGACTTTTGGACAAAAGTAACCATTGCATCCTTTCATTTTGTGCCTGTCCATAAACTATATAAACCATTGTATCTAACAGTTATCATATCAATATATTACAGTTATATATTTCTTGTTTCTTTCCCTCCAAAATTCGTGTATACTTTTATCTCATTCACTGCATATCTTTTCACTCACCAATTCACAAATATCACTGCAACATGCTTAACACAAACACCTTTATAGAGAACAAATGGTCCACACCCAACCAGAGATCTGTTGGCACTTTTAACAAGTGGTATCAGAGCAAAAACCTGGGAGAAACCTGATCAACAGGTCTCAAACTGAATTTTTCCAAGACAAATTAAAAGAGACAGTGAGACTTTTATAGGCAACCAAATCAAACAGATTTCCAAGGAATGTAAAGACATGCTGAAAAAGAAATTGGAGGAAATTCGTGTGCACAACAACAAATTGGCACAGAAGAAGGACATGGTTGAAAGACACAAGAAATATACATGTTTCATATGTAAATTGAGGGGACATATTGCAAGGAATTGCACCAAAGAAGAGAAACAAACAGAGACTGCAAGCCCTGGAATTATCAATCACACACCACAAATCCAAATTGCATACCCTGAATCCATTCACCTCTCCACAGACTTCATGGTGGAAGGCACTGATGAACAATATTGGAACCAAATATGGTATGTAAGCAATAGGATCAACAGACATGTTTGCTGTAACATGTCTCTTTTCTCAAAATTGAAAGAGAAATTCATGGTGGAAAAGAATGAAGAGCAAAAGAAATTCATCTTCATACATGGAATAGGAGAAGTGCAAATTAAGATATGATCTGAGATCCTTATCATTCCTGGTGTTCATTATACACCAGAAATCACTCTCAATATTCTCTCTGCATCACAAATGGAGGCACAAGCATTGGAACTTACTTTCAAAGGCAATAGATGCAAGCCCATCCCCATGTTTAAGAATCCTACAGACTGCTTTTTGATGCAAACAAAATGAACCAGAGGCACAATGAATACTTGGAAGGATACTTTAGGATGCTTGATGAAGATTCCAAACACATAGAAGATCACAAGGAAGAACAACACAAAGAGATGGCAGTTACCTTCTCTTACAAATGCAACATTTGTGAAGAAGATGAACATCTAGACTACATGTGTCCACAGAATACTATAACTGCAGAAGAAGAAGACAATGACTATGTCATTGTAGAAGGTGTACATCTTCCAATTCATATTAGATCATTTAATGACTGTATCTCTCTTTTAAAATTACTTGAAGAAGATAACTTAAACAGTCAAAATTGGAATGTTTTTAGAAATAACTTCATGAAAGCATATACTTGGTTCTATTCTGTCTATCTCAAAAGAAACCTACCAGAACCCTTTCCACCCAAAATTCGTGGGAAAGAAATCCATTTAATGGATCTTCACATACTTTTTGAAGCACTAGGGGGATACCTAGGTGTAGAATTTTCAAACAAATTTCCTTACATTGCTGAGATATTTGGCTTAGAAAATAAATATGGTCAGGATATAAAAGAATGCTATAACCAATATTTGAATGTTTTCATTTGCTTTTATAAAACAGCAAAGGTGTCACATTATGAAGCAGAAGGACATGCTTCCAAAGGCAAAGAAATATGCCAAGATGGTCGGGATGATCAAGTGACAAAAACCACTACAATGAACATTCAAAATCATAAAAGGGTTGAGCACTTTGGGGTGAAACTTGAAGACCCCACTGACTCTTGCCAAGAACATCACATCAGCACTAATTTTGAAGAAGGAACAAGCAAAACCAAGGAAGGGACCAAAGACATCACAGACAACAAAGATGACTTTACAGTCATAGTCTGATTCAAGACAGAAAGAACATCATTTGAACTTAGGGAGGAGTGTTGGAATTTATAAGTTCAAATACTCTTGTATCTAAATTAGTATAAAACAGTATCTATATGTATTTTTATTTGCAGACTTGTTTCAACCAATAAGGTTGAATGCTTAGGATCAATGACCTGTCATATTTGACAGTTATTATAGGTAAAATCGTTTATGGCAGTTATCTTGAAAGGGTGTGACTTTTGGACAAAAGTAGCCATTGCATCCTTTCATTTTCTGCCTGTCCATAAACTATATAAACCATTGTATCTAACAGGTATCATATCAATATATTACAGTTATATATTTCTTGTTTCTTTCCCTCCAAAATTCGTGTATACTTTTATCTCATTCACTGCATATCTTTTCACTCACCAATTCACAAATATCACTGCAACATGCTTAACACAAACACCTTTATAGAGAACAAATGGTCCACACCCAACCAGAGATCTGTTGGCACTTTTAACAAGTGGTATCAGAGCAAAAACCTGGGAGAAACCTGATCAACAGGTCTCAAACTGAATTTTTCCAAGACAAATTAAAAGAGACAGTGAGACTTTTATAGGCAACCAAATCAAACAGATTTCCAAGGAATGTAAAGACATGCTGAAAAAGAAATTGGAGGAAATTCGTGTGCACAACAACAAATTGGCACAGAAGAAGGACATGGTTGAAAGACACAAGAAATATACATGTTTCATATGTAAATTGAGGGGACATATTGCAAGGAATTGCACCAAAGAAGAGAAACAAACAGAGACTGCAAGCCCTGGAATTATCAATCACACACCACAAATCCAAATTGCATACCCTGAATCCATTCACCTCTCCACAGACTTCATGGTGGAAGGCACTGATGAACAATATTGGAACCAAATATGGTATGTAAGCAATAGGATCAACAGACATGTTTGCTGTAACATGTCTCTTTTCTCAAAATTGAAAGAGAAATTCATGGTGGAAAAGAATGAAGAGCAAAAGAAATTCATCTTCATACATGGAATAGGAGAAGTGCAAATTAAGATATGATCTGAGATCCTTATCATTCCTGGTGTTCATTATACACCAGAAATCACTCTCAATATTCTCTCTGCATCACAAATAGAGGCATAAGGATTGGAACTTACTTTCAAAGGCAATAGATGCAAGCCCATCCCCATGTTTAAGAATCCTACAGAATGCTTTTTTTTATGCAAACAAAATGAACCAGAGGCACAATGAATACTTGGAAGGATATTTTAGGATGCTTAATGAAGATTCCAAACACATGGAAGATTACAAGGAAGAAAAACACAAAGAGATGGCAGTTACCTTCTCTTACAAATGCAACATTTGTGAAGAAGATGGTGTTGGGAATTTTAGAAGTTCCTACTGATGGATTCTGCTGACAGATTCCTACGGATGGTTACTGCTGAAGCATAGATGGTTTTTGCTGATGACATGGTTCCTGCGGAAGATTTGTTTCTATGGATATAGTGACTCCGTATATTTATTATTAGTTTGTTAGGATATGCATGAGCTATTTTAGGTAGTGATATGCATTGATATTTTTATTTATTATGTAATTAGGGTTCCTTGTCTATAAAAGGAACAGATGGTCATTGTATTATTTACGCATTCACAAACACTTTAGAGAAAAACTTTTATTAGATCCATAGAGGATCATTTATTTTATTAGTGAAGAACCTTGTTGAAACTTTGATTGTGTTCTTATTATTCCGCTGTGCATTCAATCATTGTTTCTATATCCTAGATTGGGCTAAAACGATTTTCTACAATTGGTATCAGAGCCCAGGGGCTCGTAATATCTAGTGATTATACAAGGTTTTTGAAGAAAAAGGTATTGATGAGCAGATTCGAAAAGGGACGAATGAAGCAGTTTTGAAAAAGAATTCCGAGGTAATTGTAAATTGTTAGATCTGGTATTAAATTGCAATAGGTCAACTGCGTAGGTCTAATTATTTTTCGCAAGTGGGAAAGAGCAATCACTTTCGCATATGATTTTAATTACCTTAGTATCTCATAACTTGCAATACGAGGGTCATCATTGAATGGGTTAATTATATATTCAAAGATTTGTTGTGTTGCTGTTTGATTGTTTTGTTGTCGGCGTGTGGGGCTGATAATCACTTATCAATTGATCATCTATATTCAATTGGTGTTGTGAATATAAATTATTTAATCAAGTCACCATCATTGGTCGGTAAGGTTTGAAGTAAATCTGTCATCTTGTGTTATTAATTGATCACGTGATTAGAGTATTGATAAAAGTGGAAGTCGGATTATTACCTCGTACTGAATTGATTTATAAGTGAATTAATGGTGGGTCAATGATTAATCGCTATTGGATCATCGATGTGATTTACATGTGCACGTGAATTGATCTAATAATTGAAAGAACCATAAATTCGTGGTTAGTGTGGGGCTCATGTATAAAGTTATTCAAGATTTGTTTTTGGGTAAATATTGAATTAAGAGTTGAGTTGGTGTTTGTCATCCCACGTGTGTCGGGGAAGATCGGTGCTATCTTGTTAAATATTCATTGGTTACTTTACATCATGGGGCTGATATGAATTACTGGGTCTGTGATGGATTTTAGTGCATGAGATGTTTTGATTATTGTTGCTGCTGTACATGTCATTGTGAAGGTGAATTGGTCCTGAATTGTCGTTTATTGCAAAAGTATTACGAGGAAGTGGATTTGGTTTTATTAATTTCGTATCAAATTATTCACAATCAAGATCTAGTCATTATTTTTATTGATTGTGGGGCTGCGTTTCATTAAAAGTCAGTGTAATTAATTGGAAGCAATAAAGGTCGAGGTTTTGATTTCTGCTGATGCATAATTTAATTGGTTGGTGGAATATTTTATGTAAAGATCCTGCTGCTACGAGTTTCTACTGTTAGTTCACTTGGTTTGTACTTGTATTTGGTTTCTGCTGTTCGTTCCTACGGTTCTCGGTTTGCTACTGGTAGTTTTTGTTCCTGCTGATTTCACTCATTCCTGCTGATCGTTACTGCTGTTTAAAAAAAATGGCAGAATTTGATAATGAAAGGGATGATGCAATGTTTCCGTATTTGATGGATTATGAGTACGAGGTCTGGGCTTAGAAGATGGAACACTGGATCACGAACAATGATATAAATATCTGGAAGGTGATCCAAAATGGCAACAGTCCGAAAAGGACTGGCAGTGATCGCGATGGAAATCTCTTTATTCTTCCTCCAACGACTGCAGCTGAACACATGGCTGTCCAAAGAGAATCAAAGGCAAGAACTACTTTGCTTAAATCTATTCCTATTGATCATGTAGCAGCTTTCAATTATATGGATGATGTAAGTGCTATATGGGAGGCAATCAAAGCAAGGTATGGAGGAAAGGCTGAATCCAAGCAGATGAGCAAGGAAGCTTGTACTATAGGTGATACTGCAGAATTTGCCTTCATGGGCATCTCATCTCAGGTACACAATTGTGTCTTTGGTTGTAGTTTGAGATATAATGAGCTTAAAGAACAATATGATGAACTAAAACCTAAATATAATAAGTGTTATAAAGACCTTGAATCATATAAACATGGTTTAAGGACTTTAGAAAAACAAAAGGTTTGGTTTCAGAAAAATCAGGTTGCATATGAGGATGAGATAAGAAGTTTAAAACAGGACTTAAAATGTGCTCAAGATGAGTTAACCTATACTAAAAAGGTGAAAGCTAAGTTAGAATCTGATAAACAAGATCTTCAAGAGAAGCTAGATACTGAAATAGCTACACATAAGAAGTGGTTAATATCAGGTGATAATTTAGCTAGTAGTTTGTATGGTTGTCAAGCTGTTAACTCTAGTATCGGTTTAGGTTTTAAAAAGTATGTTGGCTTAGAAGCTAGGAATGACCTAGGTAAATCAACACCAGCAGGCCTAGCTAACTATGTTAAGGAAGGCACTTTACATGCTGTGCCTGGACCTATTAGAGGGGAACACATGCCCATTGACCTATCCACCACTATAGACTTTGATGGATCACACCATTTATATGGCAAAAAGTCAAGTGACTTGCCAGACCTTAGTTGCAAAACTAATGACTTTGTCTCTTATTCTAAAAGTGACAAGTCCTCAGACCTAAAGTCCACTGACTATGCCTCATGTGATTCAAGTGACAAGTCTCATTCACCCAAGTCCAAAGTAGCTGATAATGAACCCAAAACAAAACCAGTTCCTTTTTCTGTTAAACACAATTTTGTTTCTAGTTCTATTTCTGATAAGTTTGTGTGTAATAAACAAAGTTGTGTTAAGAATAAGTCTTTGAAAAAGAAATCTTGTTTTGTGTGTGGTAGTAAGTCTCATCTCATTAAGGACTATGATTTTCATGAGAAAAGAATGGGTGTATGTGCTGACCAAAAGAGAACTAGACCAATGTGGACCAATGTTAATGATATTCCTCCATATGTTCCACAAGCAACACATGTGAAAACCAGCAGACCCAATCCTGCTGATAAGTCAGTTCCTGCTGATAAGTCAGTCCCTGCTGGTAAGCCAGTTTCTGCTGGTAGATCTTTTCCAGCCGGTTGGAAAAGACATGTTGCTAGACCATTTTACAGACCTACTAGTACTTATTTTCAGAATGGTTTTTGGCCTAGTTATTATGACCCAATGTATATGGGATGGGGAACAAGATGGGATACTGGTGTTAAGCCCTTAACAGGTTGTTCTTGGAAAAATAAAAGGAAAGGTTCATTCTGGGTACCCAAGAACAATAGTCCTTGTCAGGTGCACTGATTGAGTGAGGCTTATTGTTGTATTATTTGTATTCTAACCATCTTTGCAGCTGTTGGATCCTCATACGCCTAAGGGGAGGCTTAGTGTTTCTGTTGGCACTACAATTTCTTTGGTTCCTGCTGCTGATTGATGGTATATTTATTTATTTCTATTTCTTTCTTACTTATTAGTAAAAAAAAAAAAATTGTTCTATACGATCAACATCATCTAAAACAACAAGTATCTTTCTACAATGCATCGTGGCTTTCAACATGTTTTTCCCATCATGAACACTACTAAAAGTGATGTCTTGTTTATCTAAGACATCTTTTAGTATCCGTTTTTGAAGCTTCTTCAAACCGGACAAAGTAGGTTTCGAAACTTCCCTGACATTTTCAACAAAGCTTTTTCCTTCGAACAAAGTTGATATTCGATCATAAACAGCTCTGGCTAAAGTTGTCTTGCCCCCACCTCCGATCCCCTTGATTTCGATCATGCGCACATCTTGAGTACCAATCTCTAAAGATGAAAGAGCATCACTGATTCGGGTCTCCATGCCCACTAACTTTCCATCAGCATTTGAAAGAGTGGAATCTTTATGAAAATAGCATCAACAATCGATTGGATAAACTTAGATTCATCCCTGTATCATTAAAGATTATATTATTAGCTTGTTCAAAGCCCACATAAACAGTTAGGATTCATAACATAAAAGGATTAACATTTATATTAATATAGATTAGAAAGAATATTACAGAGATATATATGACGAAGAAATTGAATTACCCGTTAGCTGTCGCCTTCAACTCCCACCCGGCCAGATTTGATGCTTCTTTCAAAGCCTCTCTCCATTTCCCAGCAGCCTTGTTCTTTTTATGTTGGGCAAAGGCGACTTCTACTGCCCCACTTTGTTTTCGGACTTCAGTGGGTTCCACATCAAAAAAGACAGGATAAGCAGTCTGCTCAGCTGTCTTTTGGCACTCCATAATCTTGACAAGCTCATCTAGACACCAAGATGAAGATGCATATGTCTTTGAGAAAACAATGATGAAAAATCTTGACTCTTGAATGGATTTGAGGAGTTGATCGTTGATCCTTTCCCCTTGCTCGATTTTCTCATCGTCCTTATAAGTTTCAATGCATTTTGCCTGAAGAGCTTCATAAAGATGGCCTACAAAGTTCTTGCGAGTGTCTTCACCCCTGAAACTCAGAAAAACATCATACTTAAAGCTCTTTGGAATGGATGAGCTTGAAGTGGACGCCCCTGGAGTTACAGATGAAGGATCGGATAAACGTAATCCCTTGTTGGATGAAGCTGAAGTGGACATTGCTACAGCCTACAAAGTAATAAGAAAGAAAAACTGTGACAGGAACTTAATGTCGGCGCGTGACCAGGCTTAAAATGAGTCAGTTTGAGATGTTTTGGTCGAAAGAAAAGTAGCTATCCGGTGTCGGCTGTCGTGGTGGTGGAGGTGGTGGTGATTGTATGTTTTGAGAAATAATAAAATAAAAGCTTGTGAGATGGGATATTTTAATAGAGAGATCTGTGATCCTTAAAAGGTGGTAATAAATATATTTTTTATTTATATCCTTAAAAAGTTGAAAACATTAGACTACTACCTTTGGCGCCAAATTTTGACTCATTTGACTTGCTTTGTCACATTTTCATAATTTCATTTTTAGGTTAGTTTGTAAGTTTCAGTCATTCACGGTCAAAGATTTGATTATAAATCAAATAGCCCTGAATTCAAGTATGTGTTAAATTGCCAACTTTTACATAATTCTGAATCGTGGATGTAAACTATCATGTCAAAATGTGTTACTTAGTTCAGAAAGTAAAGACTTTGAAGAAGTTAAGTGATTGCGTTAGACCCAGAAAACCAACCACCTAGAACCCCCACTAGCATCAGTAACCAATAATTGAAAGACATACCCGACTTTAGCAGAATAGGGACTGCTTAAAATGGGGTTGATTACGCTTCGTTCCAAATCTTGTTGTAACACAAGTACTGGATGAGTATCATATGGACGGTGTTGAAACTTACATTATTGTAGCTTGTATAATGAGAACTTGAAGCTGTTCGACAAGTAATGGATGAGACATTCATCGAACATTTGACGAGTCTGAAAAAACACAGATGATGCAGGTCTTGGTATATGAAAGAATCATTAAGCTTCTCAGTAGGCGATAGTTGTGGCTCCTGAATGTCCCAAATATCCTCAACTTCCAACTCCAGCTTCACCTCCAGGCTGATTAGTATACCCGTCTATCGTTATCATATACTCTGTATATATTAATAATTTCATCTCGAATTAGTGTATGTATCATTAAACTAATTTCTGTAAGGAAGTGAATGATACAATCTTTAGATATTAACTTTTTTTATAGTATGGTTATTGTCTTATTGATGTCTCCTTATTGATTACATCTAGTTTAAGTTGTTGGACTTAACAAATTGTTTGACCATTATACAAATTAGACGATTTCACGTGCAAAGCGACGGTGTATAGCGGCAAATAATTATACTTGGAGAAATCATGATTCTGGTTCGACCTTTGATGCATAGCGTGCGTTTTTTGAAATACAACGCGTGTGTTTCTCGAAATTAATATAGTGTGTGTTTTTTTTTAATAGTTGTCAAGTTAGAATTAATCAAGCTTAAGGTGTGTTAGAGGATACTTATTATGGGTGTCAATAGTAACTCGAAATCACAAAAAAGCAAACGGTCAATGGTGTCAATTTCCTACAGGAACAAGGTGGTCCCGTATGCTTTCCCGCTCCCACACCCATCACACTTGGCTATGGTACATCAGTAGATCACAAATCACAAAAATAAATAATTGAGTAATGACAATTTGATGTAATTTCACTATCCCAAGTGAACGTGAGTACAGACTAGCATCTACGACTATGTGCAGTGGTTGTTTACACAACGCATGAAGACTCCCTTTGACATGTCGTCTCTTATCACACGAGTCCCTTACAACGCCTTGTCGGCCGGATTTTTGCACAACTTGGTGGTCTCGAGGACCATGTTGTGGAAGGGGAAAAAAAAATGTTACTAATAGTAAATTTTGTCATTAAGTTAGTTATGTTTGGATAGTAAAGTTGGTGATGATGTTTATGGTGAATTAAAAGACTGATGTGGCACTCGGTTAGCGGTAATGATCACAGTCACCACTACATCCGATCTAAACCATTTAAAACTCTCAACTACGCTTGTAACAATGATCACACAATTCAAATTTAGCAGCTGATATTTAAATCTACCATACTAAAAGAAAACAAATGGTCATGCAAATCCATAGCACCAACAACATATCCCCCACCAAAACTGGAAAAACAGAAAAGCACCAGCAATTAATATGGGCATCCACAACTCCTCTTGCAACAAAAGGGTCCAAAAAATCTGGTTTTATACCCACTTTATATTCATTTTAATCTAAACTTCATTCCTTCACCGAAAGGGCCAAAAATATAAAGTTTGTGCTTAGTTGCTGGTTTTGCAAACCATCAGAAGGAAGAAACCGATCAATAGATATGTATGATCAGTACTGCACCTAGCTGCTGCTTTCATTGCCTTGTAAAGTGTGGGTCTATAGACTCCTGTAGTCTATGACTGTCACCTCATCTTCTGGAGCATCTAGGTCTTGGTAGCTGCACGTATCAAATACGACCACAGTTTAGACCGGTACAAATACGAATTTAGCATAGCTCTAGTCTCTACCATATAGCAGCAAAAGACCAACAAAAATGGATTTAGCAGATATATAAAACTGTATAGTTAAACCAAAACTTGCCTTCGTAAACGACGAGGATCCTGTCTAAATGATGGAGGTAAACCAACCATTGGAGCAGGAGCAGTCATCTGAAGCCGAGCTAGCACATTTCTACCACCTCCTTCAAAAGGGGAAGGCCCGCCCTGATCTCGCATCATCCGCATTGCAACTTCAGGAGGAGCAGGGATAAAGGGGCCCAATGGACTACAAATAACAATTGTAAGACGTTAAAACACAACCATTAAAAGGGAAACACTGAATAAATTGCACATTTTGACCCATTTACTTGACTAAAATGGGTCAAGTTAAATATTGGCTAAAATGAAAATGGGTCATAACAGGTTCATAAGCCGCTCAAAGTCTTCTAATAATGAATACAACCTTAGTTTTATTCAGAAATCCATATTATTATTGTAGTAATATTGTTTTTCAAAACATGATCAATGATATAATTATTTATTAAAAAAACCAATACTTTGGACAAAACAGTGCCTGCCTGTCACCCAACCCAGGCACCCAGCCTACTGTGTTCCAAAACATACTAATAATGGCCTGATTTAACCCACCACCCAACCCACCCGACCTGCCCATTATTCTACCTCTAACGTATGCATCAGACAACTAAATGAAGAACAAGTAAGCTCACCCAGCACCAGGTACAGGCATCAATACTGGAGGTGGGGGAACGTCAGAAGGGAATTGAGCATGAACACCTTGCCCGCTAAAGGAATCAAACATCTGGTCGTCATGACCACCACCATCATCCGAGTCAGGATTCTCGCCCTTGTCAAATCTATCACCACCATTGTTTCTGTCTCTGCGGAAATCTCGATCGTCTTTCAATCGATCACCAATACCAGGTCTATGCCTCTGGGGTCTTTCCTTCTGTGAAAAGATTGAAATAAAGTATTAAAATATAAAACATGGCAGGCATTGTGTTATCCAATGGTCCAAATGGAATGGAGAAGTTGACAAAAGATGGAAGTATAGCAGCCTTTCATGGTGTGGTGTATTATGAGATGTTATTAAAATAAATGATGTCAAAATAATTAGTGGTTTTATGTTACAATTAAGATGAAAGACATGAATAAATGTTTTGTTATTGCAGCAGTCATCACCTAGTTATCAATAAATACACTTTTCTTTTTTCAGCAGATAGACATATACTCAGCTTTTGGATAAAAACATAGATTAGGAGCTTGCAATAAATTAACAATTATGACAAAAGAACCAATACAACAGAATGAAACTATACCGGTAATGACTGCTGCATAATAGGTTTCCCGCCAGGTGCATCTTCATCACTGCAGATTTTGAACAAATTTATTATTGCCATTTATGGAAAGGCACATAGAGAAAAGAAAGGTGGTATAGAGATGCACTTACTTCATATAGTTTTGGAAATATAGATCTTCGCGGACTTTAGAAGTTACTTCCATCGAAAGTTCAGGGTGCTTCAGCTTTAAATGTTTGTGAACAAACTCAGCAGCATGAAAAAGCTTTGTGCAACCCTTTGCCCCACAACCGTACTTCCATCCATACTTCTCATCCCGAATCTTGCGCACAAAGGGATCCAGTGACTCAGCTGCAGCAGCGTCAATCTTTTCCTTTGCGGTCATTATCTCCAATGGATCTAGACCCTTCAATCTTTCCTGCCAATGTGAATCTAGTTTATCTTCCCACTCTATCCCACTAGTTTTGGCATCAGAACTTTTAGATTCTGCCCTAACATGCCTTACACCTTTAGCTTCACTCTTCTCAGTCATTCCATAATAATCCACACCATGAATGCGCCAAAGATAAGTAATGAGTGTATCGAGTAACTCAACACCCTCAAGACCTTTGACCGCATTTGACCCACGTATGATCACAACTGGGCCATTTGAGCTACTATGAGACTTTTCTCGGTGTGATCTATCATTATCAGCCCTAGATAGCATGTTATCATCTATTCCCTTTTCAAGATCAAGTTTCTTAACAAGTGCTTGTGCTTGTACGATGTCAGTTTGAATCCGCCTATGTTCAGAACTAACTGGGTGAGCCTTGGGAGCACTTGAGAATTGATTTGATGAGATCCTTCCATGCCGTCTTTTTTTGCCAACCAAATCTGATTCATCTTCGGAATTAGGAGTACTTGTCTGTCCTGACTTGTAAGAAGATGAAGCAGTAACACCAGGTCCTCTGGTTCATGTAAAAGAGATGTTAGTGACTTATTTGTGAAAGGGAAAAAGATACCCTGTGAAGGAGCTAATAGCATAGTACTTACAAGTCTAATGAATCATTCTCCAAGTCGAGCAAAAATTCCTTAGCCAGCTTTCGAGCAACTTCATTTCTCCTAAGGAAGAGAATGTTCAGATATGAAATAATTAGATTAGAATATTGCAAGCAAAACAAGATGCCAAGCGAGAATCAGCAGATAAAATCATACTTAATTGTGATACAAACCTTTCAATAACAGAAAGCAAATTTGTGGGGTGATACTTATCTTTCAACCTACATACAAAAGCAAGCATCAGAAAGGAAAAACTTAAATGACCTAAAGTAAGAAAAAAGGGAGGAAGGATGCAAAAGATACCAATCTTCGCCTTTATGGGCATCAAAATAAGCCCGTTTCTGAGTTGATATATACTCTGACTTGTATTCTTGATACCTGCGGAATTGATAAAATTCAATAATCAACGTTTTAAATCACAAAAAAGGCAAAACAAACTTTCAGCACAAATACCTATAATATACCTGCGTTCAGCTTCGGATGGCAGAATGTCGTCTTCAAGCTCCTGAATAAACTGCTTATACGACATCAGCCCCTCTCTGTAATGTGAAAGATGACGAGTTAAAACTGTATGCATATGGTAACAGCCCTTTTATTCTAGTCTACTTAAAGAGGTTATCTAGGTCAGAAACCAATGTAAAGAATCAGAAACACATCAGTTCCGCGCAAGCAACAACCCAAGGAGCACTATGTGATGTGGTAGTTTGATAAATGCTGACCTGTTCGTATTGGCATGACCATTATAACCGCCGCGACCTGATTCCCAGTCTGCAAAAGCATATAGAAGCTAATACATGAATTGGTTCCATAAGAAGGGGGGGAAAAAAAGCTCTGTGTGTTTGCCCATTAACTTACGAAAGAAATCACAGAGGTAAAGCATTACAAAAAGTTGAGCATTTAAAGCATGAAACCAGATAAAATCCCATAATCTAAATCTCACTCAAAACCTTGAAAACATCTAAATCTCACTCAACACATTAAAAGAAACTTTAGCAGTATTACTCTTCATTCCAAAGGTCAGGATCCCAATCTCCCATAGTCCCATTAACTATTAGTACCTAACCACGCGTATCATTCCAAAATCAAAAATCCCATTCATTGTCTCTAGTCTTGACCTAACCATGCCCCACAAGAAGAAGGGAGTAAACATAGCAAGAACATTTTAGCTATCAGATTTCTGATAAAATACAGCGTGAGGTAGCTCCTACTTCCTAAAATTACGACAATAAGACTTTTTGTTGGCCGATTGGTACAAAAAAAGAGAAAGCTAGAATAGGGAAGTATATTTGATAATTTGACGATCATTAAAAACGATTTTGAAACGATAACAAATTCAATATATTATTTCTAGCATTGTGTTTCAGAGCCAAATAACAACATTTTCTTGGATTTCGTAAGTACGAATTTTCTACCTGCAGCATCTGAAACATGAGTGATTGACCAAAGTGCTGCTAGGCAATAATGATTTATGCAGTACCACTTCTTAAGCCCATGGTTCCCAATTGATAACAAAAGGTAGCAGATAGAATGGGAGACATCTGAGGGGGAAGCTAGCATCTATCTATTGTCCTAACTACGCATTCCATGCGAGGTTTACCCTGTTGCTTAGCAAAGCGTTTTTTAGAAAGAAAGTTTATCTACTTTATACAGCAGCGCAATAGTCAGTATGTTTATTCGTCTAGGCTCTAGCAACTGTAATGCAATGCTCACCCAGAAAAGCAAATCTGAAAAACCTAAAGTAACACTCCGCCTACAGAAAGATAACATGGGCTTTTGATGTATAATGAACCACAAGACCATGTATAAAGCTTCTCTAGAGCAGAAACAAATTTGACATCTTTCTCCTTAATCATCACCTAAAACCTTGTAAAATAGCAATGGAACAAAGCATAACAAAGAAATAACTAGAACCAATCTACTTTATTCCTTGAAACCAATACCACACACATATGACACAACCAACTGCTTATAGAGCAAACAAAACAACTACTGGTAAACTTGCTATTTTAAGAGCTCTGAAAGGATAGAAGCATATGAAAGAAATTGTGCTTACCAGGGCCACCTTGGTACCCACCAGATGAACGGCCACCCCTACCACGAGGCCTGTCATCATGATAGCCAGACCTGCCACCCGTATCACGTTCATAGCCACCAGGGTGATCATATCCAAACCTGTACCAGCAATAAGCAGCATAATGAGAACCAAACAGGGGATCTTAAACAAAACAAGTAGCGAGCAGACAATTAACTTCAAATAGGGCGTTTGCATACTGAAAATGGCATCCACTCTGTTCCAAGTCGAAGCCAAACTAAGTGTAAAATTGATTGCATTGTAACAAGTCTAGTAGACAACCTTGTCCATATATGTTGGATTATCATATTGCTGAAGAGTATTACAAAAGAACTCAGAAACTACTAGTAAAGCTCGCCCACGCCACTCAAGTTTTAGGTTCACCCTGCTTAATGTTGAAACCATATGGGCTCCAAATATATTATTGTACCTACCAGTTACAAACTTCCACGCACCACTAACCAATATAATCTTTGCACATATAAAGAACGTACTAAAGATTAAGTCTACAAACAGAACAAGCTAGTAACGGGTGAAACCAGCATATACTTCATTGTATTGGACCAAAGCTCTTCACCATTGATAATTACAAAAGGAAACCTAACCAATCATTTTTTATTATGAAAGTGATCTAAAGTTAATACAGTTTTCTTTGACCCGAAGAGTTTTTTTAATAGTCGCTATGAGCAAGGGCATCTACTGAGAAGCTGAACTAATGGGTAACTATATAAGCAGATCACTTACCCAACTCGACATAAAGAAAACTCTTAAAAAACACATTCACTTAATACCTTTCCAGCGATCTAAAACAAAAAATATCAGTGCCCAAATAGATTGCTGTTACTTAAAGCAAATTTATGTAGTATTTTCACAGGATGTGCTTAAGGCCTTAAAAGTTCGTTGTCACATGTTGAAAAATCTTCATATTCTTGTCCTCCCAAAATCAAGTGCTTACACTACAGTACTAGTCAAGCAACCTGTTTGACACCATAATGATTTATTACTTCACAAATCACAATCAAGTGCTAATTTGCAGTTTCCTCTTGTACTTGGGGGAAGTCATTCTCCAAAAAGTAAGGACTTGACCTAAGTAAACCATGTGTGTTTGGTCACCAAACAGGTGTGAAATTGAAGGACCACCAGATATTAGGAGTTAAAGCTATGGTTCGACCTACCGAGACTGGAAGCTGTATTACCATAATGCATGGTGGCACATAATTAATTACTATATGAGAATTGCATCACAATGCATCAGTCACACATGCAAAAGTGCACATAAATAATGCAAATAGGTGACTGGGAGGAAATATATATACACATTTATTAATATCGAATAGACAGTTACTAATCTGTACCTCATAAGGGGTATCAAACACACTTGCCGAAATGACCATTTAACATCTAAATATAAGAAATATTAGAGCTACTTAGGTTTAATTATCCACTGGTTTTAGATATTCTGCAAATGGTTCCCAGTGTATAATATCGGAACTGCACTTCCATATATTAGAGGTAGGAGCCAGACGCGATCCAAAAACAAACTCAACATCCGGCCATACACTTCGTCCACCAGATTCTGAAACATTATCAGTACCTCCATTTACAACTTCTAGTCTCTCCTTCAATTAATACTCCACCCCTTCCAAATTATAGAAGCACTTTCCCATGCACTAAAGTGTGTTAGAAACAGGAAAGTGCTGATGTAATTTAGAACGGATGGAGTATATCATCTCACGAATCATTATTTAGAACAACTGAAATGACACTCTCACTCACAATTGACTGAATTGAGTATTTAATTTGATGGAATATCACTCACTCGCTGACTCACAATCAAGTATTTTAAACATATTGAATGTCACTCTCACTCGCTCACTCACAATCAAGTAATAAGCTCGCTGATAAATCACCCATCCACAAACGGCCGTGTTGTTTCAGAATCGCTTGCAAACTCCTTAATATGAATCAAACGAGCCATAATTAAGAGATACATAACAATGCCATAAGCTCAATCCTGAAAAATCAGTTCTAGCATAAACACAATCAAATATCACAAAACTTTGTTCACATACATATCAGCATTAATCGATTTATAAAGTTCAACTAAATCAAACAAAAACAAAAAAAGATCAGCATTGATCTATTTATACTCTAAGTTCAAATACATCAAATACAAGCATAACATAACCAGCATAATCTAGCAAAAACACTAACGTACGCGCATCAATCCTACAACTAACTTAAGCATCACATACTATTCACACTTCTTACATTACACATAAAAAACTAAACAAACATCGTATAACGCTTAGCAGACAACAAACCTTCCATCACCAGGTCTAGCTATCTAACTTACAACCTTAACAATCAACATTAACCTAGCTAAAAAACTAACCTATATGACAAATGAAGTACTAAACAAACAGCAAAAAATGGTTTATGGACAACAAAGCTTCCATCACCATATCTAACTGGCTAACTAACTAACTTGCTTACAAAATTAGTTTACGCATACAAGCGTTAAATGATCAAAACCTAAACGCATCAATCCAATAGACCTAAGCTCCTAACTTCAGCATCCTATACTAAATTTCGAACACATATATAAAACATAAAACAATCATATAATCGCGCGTTAATTCATCCACACTAACTAAGTAAGGGCAGCATCAAATATATAATCTAACATATATACAAACGAGATATCGTAAAACAAATAAATAAAAGCGAAAAAACAGTTAACCTTCTATCGCCGCCTCCTCTGGGACTCCCGCGCCTATTATCATACCCACCGTCATCTCTCCTATACTTTTTCGGATACGGAGGCGACCTCCTATCATAACCTCCACCTCCAACTCCACCTCTTCGATACGGAGGCGGAGAAATCGAGCTTCCACCGCGTCGTTTATACTCAACACGGTGTGGTGGAGATCTATTGTTGTTGTTACGGTGATCGTAATAGTCTGAGCGACGGTTAGGTGGACGGTCGTCTTCGCGTGAGTTGCGGCGACGTTGCGGTGGTGGTGACGGTGAAGGTGAGGGTGAGTGCGGTGGTGAGTTAGGGTTTTCGGTTGCGGTGGTTTCGGTGGTTTCGTTGTCGGTCCGGTCGATTGTGTCGACCGGCATGGTGGTGGTGGTGATTACTTCGGTCATGGTGATAATTTGAAACCCTAGAAATGGTGTGTGTGTGTGTGTGTTTTGTGTGTGTGAATTGGTATATGTAGTAGATGAAGTTGTTTTTTACATCAAAGGTCCTTGTAATTTTCGGGTTTCGCGGTTTTATACTGTGTTTTCAAGTAGTTTAAGGCGGGTCACGGCAACCTTCCACATTAGCATTACGTCAGTTTTCTCTTTCCTCTCACTCTTTCTCACATTTCACCCGTATTAGTCACCATCACTATTTACATTCCATTAAAATACTCACTTTATACAAACTAGTTGGATACCCGCGCACAGCGACGGCAAAAAAAATATAGTTATAATAGAAATATAATGAATGAATTGCTAATCCAACTCTCCCACAATTCTGTATCCGCTTAGTGAATTCGTTACACAACACTCCGAAAGTATATATGCTCGTTGTATGTGTTTGTTTGGGTTTCTCGTAACTTTCCCGTGACATTATTCTCGCATAAAGACCCTCACAATTTTTTACCCGTCAAACACTCCCCCAAAAGTTATAATTTTGACGAACCAAGTTTGTATTGATTCAAATAAAGGTTAAGTTGTAAAAGTTTGAATCAAAATAACCCATTAAAAATGCAAAAATTAAAAACTTATAAAAATATATCAAAATGGATGTTGAATTAAAGAGCACAAAATTTTAGAAAATGTGGTGTCATTAAAAAAAAATAAATAGATCAAAAGATATTTTAATTGAAAAAGGTGAATTTTTAGTTGAAAAGTGACACATGTCACTCTATAATTAGAGCTCTTTATCTTAATTTTTAATGAAGCCTACAACTTAAATGATTTATATATTAGTATAGATATATTTCATTAACTACCTAACACACAATTACAAACAAAATAAAAAACAATAAAAAGGATGAGAGGCCCACTATTTTTCAAACGTAACCAAATGTGAGCCACTCAAATTTCACTCTCTGTTTCTCCCTCTCATCTTTTCACCAAGTGTGATCAGAATGGGCCTGTCGGGTTTTGTGGTGACCACTCACGCCCACTCCGAGTAGTTTAAGGAAGAAATTGAAAGAAAATGAAAATAACTATAAAGAGTTATTATTCTTCAGTACCACTTAAGGAGAAAATAAAATGAAAAGTATTGAAAAACAAGTGTTATTTGATTGACTTTAAAGTAAAGTTTTTCTTCTAATAATTAGGCTGAAACTGTTTACCTCCTATTACTTTACTTTTCTTTACTAAAAAAACCCAAGAACACAATGTTAGTTCCTGTGAACAAGCATTACTATTTAGCACTTTTCAGCGGTGTATTGTTTTATCCGTTAAATTTTTTAATTATTTTGCTTTATTTGCATCAAAAATATTGCATGTGTCTATATACTTTAGTTTCATGTGTTTTCATATGACTAAATTGTATAATGTGATTCATATTATTTATCTATCACTGTCTATATCATTCAAACATTGTAATCATTTTGATCTACTACACGAAAAAGATAAACAATTCTTTTATAAAAGAGTGCGTAAGTCAAAAGCATTGCAATGTTAGGCTCATTTTATTCGAAATTATTTATTAAAACATAACAAGTTGATTTTAAAATTTTAATTACTATTTAAAGACATAAAACTGCTAAACATTTATTAAATGATAAATAATGTTTGTTATATAAAAAATTGTTAAAAAGTAATGGTTTAAGGTAAAGATATATATATATATAAATATATAAATGTAAAGATATAAAGTTAAGGTAGCTTGTAAGTTGCTAACTATTTTAAGGATGTGTTGTGAATTTTATTTTATTTTTGCAAAAAAATTTTATATGAAAGACATTTTCATCGATATATTTTTTTTAATTTAAAATTGTACGTTACTCAAAAGCATTACAATATTTGGCTTATTTTGTTTGCAATTTAAAAACATTTTCATCGATATATTTTTTTATAAGGAAATCGCTAGATATTTATTAGATAAAGTTTGTTACATAAAAAACCGTAAATAGCTAAAAGTTTACCCGTGGAATCTGACAAAACCATCAACGAATCTGTGAAGATGTGATCCGTGGTTAAAAAAAAATCAGATTATTGTGATAATTGCTGCTGTAGCAGGTATATGCAAATTGGTTTGTTTTATCAAAATACAGACTACAGTGCAGGTATATGCAAATTGCTTTGTTTTTTCAAAATGTCACTTCATACCCAGGATACCCGAAGAAAGGACCAGAACCAAAAACCAACTTCTGCTTGGCCTCCATTTTGCATTTTCTCGACAACCATGATGTGCTCTTGCCAGAAACCATGAACAGAAACTATACTTTTACGAATTTAAGAGCAGCCTAAATAATATTTCAAGCTCTATAATTTATTGGAGTTTCCAGTCGGCCAGAATAAAACTAGACCTACCATGTGCCCATGCACACATAAAACATAACTATAATTTATCAAACACAAACCATAACGAAATCAGATAACTTCAATTTCACAAAACAGATATTTTAGATCTTTGAAAACATCTAAAAGACAAATTTGATTCAACAAAATCGACATCAACTCCAAAATATTCAAAATCTCGACTATAATGTAATATCTAGTAAAGATGAACATTAGCAACCAAGTTTTAACGCTTTCCACCACCTCCTCCGAGCTTAGGTCCCTTACCTTTAGGCACATTGCCACTCTTGCCTTGGGTCTTTTGCTTTGATACAACCTCTGCTTTCTTTGCCTTCTTCTCATCCTTGGTTTTCTTAATCCTTTCCTTGATTTCACTGCAATTTAAGAGACATCATCATAAGTTTTAAATACTGTTAAACAATAGGTGGCGACATATACACATTGTAAATGAGTCAGACCTGTGTATGTTTTAACAGGACAGCCCAGTAAACTAAGCAGATTAGTTAAGCAAAAAACGGATAGAAAGCTTTTTTGTAAACTATTATCACACAACCAAATTAATCACTCAGTTTAAAGAAGAGTTACTTATATGAAAGAAAAAGATTTGTAATGTTGCCGTTCAAAGATAAAAATTCTACACCATTTGTGAAAAGGTTGCCAGATAAAAGTAGCCTAAAAATACAAACTACAGCAAAATGAACTACTTGATACTTTCTCGCTCAACAATACGATTAAAAAGCCACTTCAAGAGTTCAAGTATGTAGAAGCTTCTGTTACCACATTATAGAAGTTCTTAACTATTCAATTCACGAGATTGTACCAAACACCCCCACATTGCCATGCATGGTATTTTAAGTTTCTTGGCACGCTTTCATTAAGTAACACTAGTTAACTATCCATATACATGTTGAAGACTTTGGACAAAAAATGAACCAAATTACAGCCTACTAGTTTTGACCCATCCTCAACCTTCCCTACCCGTCAATTATGTTATTTCTAATTGCAAAGCTAAAACAAAATAGAGCAAATCGCTAAAAATGGTGTAATGCAACCACGATTACTTGTCAATGGCTCAACCCGTGTCTAACAAAAATAATCATACTCGAGATGTGAGTTGTGTGATACTTTCTCGCCCACGATGAAAAAGGATAAGCATTTAAAAGATCAAGTTACCACATTATAATGATTTCTTGTTCATTTAAGTAAGAGAGATTGTACCCAAACAACCCCACATATACGAGTATGATATTTCAAATTTCTTGGCAATTTTTTCTTTTACTGATCCCATTTGGCATTTCAGCTATTCATAAAAAGTTTGAAACTTAAGACCAAAGTTTGTTCAACATGACACAGGTCCGAAACTACCCGTTTTGATGGTACCAAACCTGCCCAACTAAAACAACCAAAAAAGAGCACAAACATTCATACCGTAAAGCAGCCTCCCTAGCCGCATCACGAACTTCAGGTTTCTCACTTCTCTTTTTCTGGATAACTTCCAAAGTGGCACCAACAATAGCCCTGGAATACGGCTTCTTGGTAGCACGACGCCTCTTCTTCACAGCCTCTTGTGCAATATCCTATCAGCAACAATAACAACATCAGCAACAAACAACTTAAACAAAAAGCATCATCCTACATTCAAAAAAAAATTTCACACCTTCTTGTGCTGCTTTCGGTACATAGCAGTCCATGTAAGCTTCGAAGGCTTCAACTTATTGTGGAAGTACCTCTTGCATTTCGAGTTCAAAAACAGGAAAACCTAAATCCAAACAAAGGACACATATTAAGAACTTTATTATACCAAATGCAAATATCCAACCACAAATACATATAGCAAACATTGTATACCTGTGAATCGGATCGAATAAACCTAATACCCCTACCAGGATAGATCTTCTGGCCACTGAATCGGCAAAGCTCAGTCCTATATAAACAACCAAAAATTGATATTAAAATCGTCACACATTCAAAACAAAAGTACAGTATCATACTTTATATCATAAGAAAAACAAATAAGGGGGTGTTTATTTCGGCTTATATAGCCAGCTTATGGCTTATATGGCAGCTTATATAAGTTCATTATGACATAATAAACTTTATCTAAATCCCAATTAATAGACTCTAAAAAAATCATATATTACATATATTATAAATTTAAATGTTTATGTTATAAACTAAAAATGTGCTAAAATAGCATTAGATCATTATCAATAACTTAGAAAAAACAACATATAAGTATTGAAACCATAATAGCAGCAAATTAATCATTTAGGGACTGAAATACAGTTAAAAGAGTAATTAGATTAAGAGAATTGGAAAAGAGATGATTACTTGAGAACCATGACGGCGGCTGCTCTTCACCTAGTTTGTGTGCGTGTGTGTGTTGAAATGTGAAACCCTAATTGACAAATGGGATACTGGCTTTTATAATTTCTAGGGGGTAATTTCAATTTTAATAATACATCCTTCTTGAATATAAATTGGCAGTTTTAGAATTTTACACTTTGTTCTCGAGTCTTGATTAAGGAAGAAAAGAAAAGAAAAGAAACGGAAAAAGTTGTGTTCTTGAGTTTCACTTAATAAGGAAAAGAAAATGAAAATGAGTGGAAATAGTGTCATTTGAGTGATTTTTAAAGGAAAGTGTTTCTCCCCAAAAGTGGGGTAAAAATGTTTACTTCATATTACTTTACTTTTTTTTATTAAAAAAACTCAAAATATTAGTTTCTCGCTACTTCATTATTACATGCGGTGTTTTGAAACCTGATTGAACCATTTTTGGCGCAAAAGATGCGTTAAAATTAACTGATTTTTCAAGGCTTGAAAAACGAGTTTTAGTGCAAATGTTAAACAAGCAATTGAATCCACAAAAGTTTTAATGTCATGGCGTAAAAACCGTGTCTTACATACTAAATAGGGTTTGATACGACCCGGATAGGGGTTGTACCGGGATAAGGCACCACTTTCAGCGTGTGCGAGCTCCTTAAGAAAATAGAGAGAAGAACTAGAGATTTGTTTATCTTTAACTTTGATTGATTATAATAAATGATTACAAGATTATTTATAAGACAAAGTAAAGTAAAATCCTAAGCCCTAAATAGGCCATGGGCTCGGGCCTAGGCGTATCATTCCACACTCCTTCAAAACCACCTTGCCCTCAAGGTGTTGTCTTAAAACATTCTTAATTGACTTTCATAAATAAACATGAAAACAGCCCTAAACAAAGACACGTAAATAAAGATAGATTATATGACATAATCTTTATGCCATACGTTTGGACTTCTTGAGTCATTTGGGCAGTCCATCCTCCTGCAACATTGGCGTAATCCGGGATCCCATAATCTTCTTTGAATTACAGCCTTCGCCTTTTNAGTAAAATCCTAAGCCCTAAATAGGCCATGGGCTCGGGCCTAGGCGTATCATTCCACACTCCTTCAAAACCACCTTGCCCTCAAGGTGTTGTCTTAAAACATTCTTAATTGACTTTCATAAATAAACATGAAAACAGCCCTAAACAAAGACACGTAAATAAAGATAGATTATATGACATAATCTTTATGCCATACGTTTGGACTTCTTGAGTCATTTGGGCAGTCCATCCTCCTGCAACATTGGCGTAATCCGGGATCCCATAATCTTCTTTGAATTACAGCCTTCGCCTTTTTCTTCTTTCGTATTCCTTTGCCTTGGACATAACACAACACCATTCTTCCACCTTCCGCTACCCATGCCATAACACTCCCCACTCCTTCAAAAATCACTTTGCCCTCAAGGTGATACGAAGAATATTCAGATTGAGAGTCTGCTAATTCCTCGCTTAAATTCAAATTTATTTCATCCAAAAGACTGTCAAATTCACCACCTCCATCCTTAAGTGTCGATATCACTCTACTCAACTCATCCTTGCCAACCTTAAGCGCTTCACCACCACCCACAACCTCTTCAAATCCAATATATTCATCAGTATTCAATGACCCTTCAGCCTTAGGTGAAGCAAATTCACCCTCTAATGGTAGAATGACATCTATTTTCTTTATAACGATGTGCTCTTTCTCTTCCTTTGCAATTGTCTCAAAACGAACCTTGGTGATACGAGCTTTGAAGAAGTCTTCTCCCAAAGTTAAAGGATTGGACCTCAAAAATTCCCAAATATCTAGGTTCACGAAGCGTGTTTCAGCCGCACGGGTCAATGAAAAAGCTTTGTCTAGAGTTTTGGGATTTGACCGTAAGAGTAAACATTGTAGATCCAGTTTAAGTCCAGAGATATAACATGATTGATCGCGGATTTCTAAGCGGTGAAGCTTGTAAACCACGGGTCGTAGTCCCAACGAGGGTTGAAATCGATCTTGTCACTCGAGTCGTGAGTTATGTGAAGTGAATTGGTTTAAAAGATGTGATTTAGTTTTCGTTATACTACTAAAGGTTGTTTAAAACTTAAATGAAATACAAACGAGATAATGAGAAATAAGTTGAACGATAAAAGAAAACATAAGTTGAATAAAACGTAAAGAAAATGAAATAAGAAAGAAAGAAAGAAAATGTTTTTGAGTTTTTAGATTTAATTAATAAAAGAAAAGTTAAGTAAACGTTTAAGTGAAAATAAAACTAGTGAAAAGAAAAATAAGCTAAGTTAAAAAGATTTAACGAAAATTCGACAGAGTAACGGTAGGAAATGAAATAAAGAAAACTCCACTCGATAAACGATGGAGAGTAAATAAGCCTAGCTCGGCTTTAGAAATAAACAAGACACGACACTAAAAAGACTAAGACTCGAAAA
>LBNU01000307.1:238692-275055 GCA_014162995.1 Artemisia annua
CTTACCTGCACAGTCATAAACACAAAAACACGATATCTTTGGCTTTGAACGTTAGTTTTTGGTCTATAATAGTCTAATAATGGTGAATAAAAGGTATGTGAATAAGCACATATCAATGATGTAAGTAAAGATTCAGAGATCCCTGTTACTCGATTTGCAAGTACCGCAAACTCACTCTCATATTCGGCCACCATACCCATTTGCAAGAGCTTAGAGAGTGCGTATTCTGTGTCTTGATCGTTGCTGCCTAATGCCATGAATAATACTCAAGCGATTAATAACTCAATATTTTTTATGAACAGTACTGATAATGTACCCTCCGAGTAAGTCGAATGACTCCCCTTCGGGCCTACTCAAAACCTACATAATCGCAGGCTCTGGCTAGCCTCCTAACACTTTCACTGGCGTAAAACTAGTCATCTATGACTTAGTTACCATATGGGAATTCGCCAGTCGAAGGATTAAACCCTTCGGGGTACCCCTCGATGAAATGTTAGGACGGAATAAAGCCAAGTCTCAACATGGGGAAGACCAAGTCTTACCCACGTCTCATCTTCCTCCTTAGCTCTCCCGCAAAACTAGGAGGAGTGGGACACTAACCCCTAGCGGTTGCCACTTATCATGGGACGCCCCCATGATCTCCGAAAAAGGTGTAAGCACTCTCCAAGCTGTTTTTCTCCTCTATAAATAGCTTGGACGATCCACAAGTTTGGTATGCAATCTTAACAACTCTACTCTACTATACTTTCACTAAATTTCTCATACCAAATACTTATTCACACGCCGGAGGTGGTTTGCAGGGCCCAACCCCTGCGCAATCACTTAACGTATTGTCTTCGTATTTCTTATTTTCAGGTTAGACACAAGCTTGGCTCAACCACATNATAAATAGCTTGGACGATCCACAAGTTTGGTATGCAATCTTAACAACTCTACTCTACTATACTTTCACTAAATTTCTCATACCAAATACTTATTCACACGCCGGAGGTGGTTTGCAGGGCCCAACCCCTGCGCAATCACTTAACGTAGTGTCTTCGTATTTCTTATTTTCAGGTTAGACACAAGCTTGGCTCAACCACATCATCCCCTATATCCTTTGATCATCATCGAAGGCCTGGTCGTGCAAAATATTGTACAATCAGTGGCACCATGGGACCCGCTACAATTGGTCTCGTTATTCCAAGCTAATAACCAGTCAAACACATCCACTACTTTTCCGGCATGAATCCAGAAAGAGAAGTTACACCCCCACCGGGTTTCTCGACTTTAACCCCATTACCCGTAACCGACGTTAACAACCTTCCGTCAATTACGGCGTCCACCTTTACCACACAATCTCACCCTGAAACAACACCTCATCAACATCAGCCAACCCTGAGCCTATCATCAGCCCTGTCTTCATTGAGGTTAACTATGAAGAGTTAGAATATTTGCTAAGGGCCCGAAGGAGGCAGGTCCGGAACACAGAGATGAGAAGGGAGTTAGAGTACTCCAGTGATGAGTATGACGAGGAGATGGAAATGGAGCCAAGGCCTTCGGCTCCCGGGGTTACTCAACCTATCCTACGCATTGGGTCCCCAATCGGTAGAAGGGTCGGAGGTAGGTCTGTTGGTTTTGAGGGAGTCCCTGAAAGACCCCCCACAAGGAGAGAAGGAACTGTGACCGAAGGCTCTAATGGGAAGAGCCAACGAAGGGAAACCTCGGAGGTAAACTTACCTCCATTGCTAGCCGCACACCTGGGAGAACTGAAGCGGGGGTTCCAATTTTGCCTTCTCATGCATCCGGTGTAGGAGGTCATCCGTCTTCATTCAGCATGGGAGGAAGCCTTCCTCCCAATGGTATGTATCCCCCGTTTCAGACTCCGAATTATCCTCAAAACCATTATCCTCCCACAAATGTACAACCTCGCAACCACCAGTTCCCACCAACTACTATGCCCTACCTTATACACTATGTACAATGGTTACCCTGTCAACATGGGGACACCTTACCCGCCTTATCCTAACCAGACCCCTTCGGGAATGCCTCCTCCTCATAATCCATACAACGCCGTCCCCACAAACATGCCACCTTACAACTGCCTATACCCAGAGCCTACGGGTCCTGCGACACCTTTTGTAAGATGGATTGAGGACTATCCGTTGCCTGATGGCTTGAAGATGCCTTCGCACATAGGCACCTATGATGGGAAAGGAGATCCGGATAACTTTATACATTTATTCGAAGGAGCCATTAGAATGCAAAAATGGGCCATGCCCGTGGCCTGTCACATGTTTACATACACCCTTCGGGACTCCTCTCGTATTTGGTGGAATGGATAAAACCCAGACAGCATTGTCAACCTTGATGATTTGAAGGCTAAGTTCCGTTCGCACTTTAGTCAACAAAAGAAGTTCACAAGGACCCATCTCACAGTTCATAACATCAAGCAGAAAGAGAACGAAAGAACAAGAAGCTTCGTTACAAGGTATACGGATGAAACCTTGCAGATTCTAGGCCTACGTGAAGAACAACGTATTTCCGGTTTTGTGCATGGCCTGCGGAACCGTCACCTTGTGGAATTCCTATCCACGGACCTTCCAGCAACTTACAAGGGATTGATGGAAAGAACGTACACCTGGATAGAGGCGAATGAGGTATCTACCAATGGGGCTCCGGTGGAGAATAACAAGGTCGCAAAGCACTCTTCATGGGAAGGGTCGAAGAATAAAAATAAGAACCATAGCAGATTTACCCCTTACAACAAAGGCCCGAATCATGGTTTGCTGGGAAGCCTGATAAAATCCCCAAGGGAAATCTTAGCCACAGAAAAGGCTTTGAAAGCTTTCGAGGCACCCCAACGCATGACGGGGAAAGGCAAGAACAGGGATACAACCAAGTATTGCTACTTCCACGAAGACTTTGGCCATGAAACAAACAATTGCCAGGAATTGAAGAAACAAATAGAGGAGGTAGTAAGGTCCGGACAGTTGACACATCTGGTTAAGGGAATAAAGAAGGGCAAAGAGAAGGTCACCGACACACAGTTGGGAAAAGACACCACTCCACAAGAGGCTCCCATTCTAATGGTTCATAGAGACTCCTACAACTTAAAAAGAAATGCCTCCGAAAGGGAAATGCCCGGAGTAGAAGAGATAACGTTCCCTTCCGAAGCGCTAAGACCTCCCTCTAAAGATCCGGTAGTCATCAAAGTTGTAGTCTCAAACTTAGAGATCGATAAAGTCTGTATGGAATGTGGGAGTTCTTGTGAAATAATCTACGAACATTGCCTTATGAAGCTCAAGCCTTCGATTAGAGCCAAACAAGTGAAGCCAAATTTCCCTTTGGTAGGATTCTCAGGTGAGCGTTTATGGCCTTTAGGGGAAATACCTCTGAAAGTGACACTTGGAGAAGGGAGATTTGCTAGGACAGAGGTACTCAATTTCATCATCGTAAGGTCCCAATCCCCCTATAATATGCTGATTGGAAGAACCGCCATGCAAACAATGGGTATCGTGGTCTCCACCGTACATGCTACAGTCAAGTTCCAAACAAAACATGGTATTGGCACTATCCTCTCTAGCTACAAGAAAGAAAATGCACAGGAGAGCTGGCGGAGAGGTGAAAGACGTAACCAAAAATCCGTAGGGCAAACAACGAAGCGTGCGGAAGCTGAGGAGCACATGGTGATAAACCACACCTATCCCAAACGAAAGGTTGTGATTGGAAGGCAAATTCCGACCCTTTTAAAGAAGAGGTTGGAAAAGTTGCTCAAAGCCTACGAAGATGTGTTCGCATGGCAGTATTTGGACATGACAGGTGTACCGAGGTCACTCACAATCGACAACAAACCTTTCAACATGGAACACAAGCTTAATGAGTCTAAATACATCATGCCTACTAAACAAAAGCCCCGTCATGTGACATCTGAACGGAGCATGGTTATTCGAAAGGAAGTTGACAGACTCATGGAGGCAGGCATACTCTGAAGAGTTGAAAATCCCCCATGGGTTTCTAATCCAATTGCAGCCCAAAGGAGGGATGGAGAATGGAAGATATGGGTTAACTTCGAAGACCTCAACAAAGCTTGCCGAAGAGAAAGTCACTTGCCAACCGGAAAGCAACGGTTATCACCTGAATTTCGTTGGAAATGCTTCCTCAGTACAGACAAGGGGTGCCATCAGTTACAGATGGCGGAAGAAGACGAAGAAAAAACGGCCTTCCACGTAGGCAAAAGTACCTATTGTTTTAAAAGAATGCCCAGTCGGTTTGGAGAATACTGAGGTTACATATAACAGGCTAATAGAAAGGGTCTTCGAGAAACAGCTAAGGAAAAACCTGAGAGTTCAGGAAGGATACTTGGTCACACAAAGCAGAACAAAAGAAGACCTCCTTTCGGATGTCGAAGAAACCTTCGTACAATTAAGGAGAATAAATCTAAAGCTAAATCCAAGAAAGTGCTCTTTCGGCATCGATAAAGAGCGATCAAATGAACATCTGCCTGAAGGACGAAGGGCCAACGAGGACACCATCTTGAAGGCTCATGTGGAAAGACCACCAGGAAAACCTCGCGGTCCGAAAAGCAAGTTAGAAGTGTTAAAAGAATTTCTGTAGAAGGGCATCAGCAGATCCCCATCACCCTTCAAAGCTCGCACCAACGAAACACTCCAACATTGGACCATGGAAGCCGAAACAGCCTACCATCGGTGGAAGGGCTGCATGGAGATACTGCCAACGATTACACCTCCAGTCAGAGGTGAAATTGTGCTACTATATGTCGCAGCGTCCTTCGATGAAGTGGGCGCGATGATCTTTGCGGAGAAAAGAAACATGCAGATACCAATATACTTCGTCAGTAAGGCTTTACCAGAAGTAGAGCAAAGATATGCAGAGTCAGAAAAGCTAGCCTTAGCCATCGTTTATGCCACAAGGCATCTTCGAAGGTACTTCACGGACCATCCCATCAGAGTACTTGTTGGATCGATATACTCTGACCAAACTAACTATGTAGCTTGTTAAGGGTTTAGTAATCTCGGATAAATCCTAAACTACTAACAATGAAATACTGAATGACTTTATTAAGTATGCGGAATCTACTTCAACAAAGCTAAGAAGAATAATAAACTTCAATGATTTTATTAAAACCTTTGAACCTGCTTACGTACACAGATTCACCAACAACCCTAATAACTCTAATATCGAACTTGTATTGTATCTCTAATCGTATTCGTCTAATGCCAACCTAGGGATCCTTTTTTAGGCATAAGGAAAACCCTAGTCGGTTTACGATACTTGAACGACAAGTAAACTAACTCTAACTTAGAACATTCTAGATTTACATAACAATCCTTGAACAATTTGCATGATTTGCATGTTAGTCCTATTACTTCAGCAACACTTTGACGAGCAGTTCTTTGACTTTATTCTTTGAGCAGTACTTTGACCTTTATATGAGAGCAGTTGTTGGATCAATATACTCTGACCAAACTAACTTATGTAGCTTGTTAAGGGCTTAGTAACCTTGGATAAATCCTAAATTACTAACAATGAAACACTGAATAACTCTGTTTAAGTATGCGGAATTTACTTAACAAAGCTAAGAAGAAAAATAAACTTCAACGATTCTATTAACTCTTTGAATCTGCTTTCATATACAGACTCACAAACAACCCTATCAACTCTAATATCAAACTTTTAGTTTCTCTCTAAAACGTGTATCTCTAATGCCAACCTAGGGATCCTTTTATAAGCACAAGGAAAACCCTAGTCGGTTTACAATTCTTGAACGGCAGGTAAACTAACCCTAACTTTAGAATATTCTAGAATTTACAGAATATTCCTTAATCTAATCTTGCATGTCGTCAGTCTTTAACCCTTACAGTACTTTGACTTTATTCAACGAGCAGTACTTTGATCTTGAGCAGTACTTTGACTTGTATACTCCAGCAGTACTTTGATGTCCAGCAGTACTTTGATATTTATACCCCAACAATCCTCCCCTAACTTGAATTCTACTTGTTTGACTTCAAGTTTCTTGTGTAATCATTGAATAACAATCATCTTCATCTTCAAGGAAAGGTTGTATCTTTGAAAGTCATACTCATTGTTTTGTTATCATCAGTGTGTAGTATCTGCAATCTTTATCAGCAACAATTCTTTGTCTTTACAGCAACTTAATTTCTTCTCAGCTACTCAGCAACATAAGGTACATCAAATCTTGTTAAGTTTCATACTATTCTCATCACTTCCAGGTGTGTTAACTCCTGTGAGAGGTGAATCATTGAAAATTAATGGATTTTGATGTCTCTTTACCAAAGCCATTAACTCTGGAGTAGCCAATGTTTAGGTTAAGTAAACCATGGTACATTGATAACCATATGATTTTTAGCAAATCATTAGCTATCAACGGATTTGAGTAGTCTTTACCAAGAGCCGCTTGCTTTGGACTAGTTAGTTCTTGTATTACAACCATGGTGAACTAATTACCATACAAATGGATTTTCCACAGCCTTTACCACAAGCCATTTTCTTGTAGGCTAGTCAACTCTTCACTTTATCACAGATATGGTGAGTTGAAAACCATACAATTTTTAGTAAATTGTCAACTAAAAACGGATTTGATTATCACATCAGAGCCATACCCTCATGATGATTCAAACTCTTTCTTGTTTGTTAAACATGGTGAGTTGAATACCATTTGTTGTGTAGCACAAGTACTAACACCATGTATATCTCCTAAACAATTTGTTGCTGTAAACCTTTGTGCTTAAAAAAGTATTTTGCACATGACAAAAATTGTTATTTCAAAAGACTTTACTTGTTTTATGCTGCAAGCAGTACTTTGTGAAAGTACTGTTTGATCAGCAGTACTTTGAATAAAGTACTTGTTTTATTCAAAAGATTTAAACAATTAAGATCATACCCGTATTTACTAATCATCATCCTTTAATATTGTCCAATTGATGAAAAATTAATCACCATTAGAGCAGTTTCATCCTCTTGCTCTACTTCCATACCATGATCCAGCATCCTCATCATCAGATCTCTTGTAAGAGGATATCTTCTTTCTGCTAGCATATGGATCATAGTACCATCTTCCAACTCTAAGACATGTACACCAGCCTTTTCAAAGAATCTCCAACTTTGAATTTCCCAGACTTCTTGATTCTTCCAAATATCATGTCACAATTCTCAATTTCAGGTCATTTTCCTAAGTCTCGACAATTTACTATCCACAGATTTCAATTCATCAATTAACAATTCATCATTTCACGTAAACTAGGTTTACGGGTATTCATTTTCATAACCAGGAAGGGTTAAACATGTGATCATGAGACATCATTCATAATACATTTCATAGACTAGGGTTAGTCTACATGTCATCACTACATCATTTGCATACTATTCCACTCGTAGGTTGTATATTTCAATTTACGTTTATTTAATTTTAAAATAAATGTTAACACGCGATCAATAATTATAAACAACACAATCGACACATGACAACACTCGATAAATATCTATATTTATTTTTATTATATATTTTGATTCCTTACAATCATAATTTATTTATTCCATTTTTATTTGTATTTTTCTATTTGTTATTTAACTTTGCACATTTCGCGTTCTATACGATTTCAATTTTTAAACACCAAGCAATAACCCAACAAATTCAAGAATCACCTAAAATAATAAAATAGGTTTTTATGTCAAGTTTTAATATTTTTATAAGTTTAATATTTTTACGTTACTCGGTTTTAAGTTTCGTGACTTAAGGACTTAATGTTAGTAATTACCGGGACCAAACTATACCCTCTAAATATATAATTATACAAGATAAACATAGATAGTACACAATTCTTCCTATGGTGCCACGCTTGATATATATGTCCAAATATTACACAAAGATAATGAAGTCACTTTACATATTTAATATGATTAAAGGAATATTAAGATATTAGTAGAAATTTTACTAAACTAAATTATTGGCAAATGTAAAGGAAATAATATGAAATTTCAAAATAAGTTTGAAGGGAATTCATGTGATCCGGATATAACTTAGGCAAAATAGCTTCCTCTTAAATTTTATTTTTGTACACAATCTTATCGATGCACTCCTTATGCTATTAGTCTTACTTGTTAAGTCACACGTCATCATTCAAAGTTAAACGTGTTACCCTACTATGAAACATTATAAAAACGTGTTATCTTAAAAACTTCACACGAAGCACCAAAAGTGAGAGCACAACACGTCATTTAAATTGTATGGAAAGTAAGATAACTAATATTATGTTCAGTAGCATGCAAGATTATTTTTGCAAACCATCACAGAAACCATGCAAGTCCACACTTTTACTTTGTCTTCCATTTTCATCAACTTTCACCGTCAAATACTTCTACCATCAACCATCAAATATGCTTACCAACATTTCGAACTCAACATGCAAAGATCAATTATATTGACGTGTCATCTGTAAATGGGTGCCATCATGCAAAGTTACTCACATGTACCATCATATGTGAGATCAAATATATTAGTCACTATTTAAATAACCATGCACCATCAACTTTCTATTTGAACGAATACAACACAATTCTAAAATAACTATCAAGGTTTGACCCGCGGTTTGGGTCGGTGTTTGAACTCGTAATTCGTACGTGTAGCTGTTTGGGTGCACGCCTGGGTAATAGGTCGATCGTGTCTCGCTGTATACTATTGTTCGTGTCTTTGTTACGGTTTCAATCTATTCACGTTTAACTTTGAGTTCGTCATTAAAGGCTCACGACTTCTTGATATACGTTATATCATTGTAATCCGCTGCTAATCACTACAGGTGAGTTTTCATAGCCCCGTTTACATTTCTTTATTTATTTCAAATCCCACGGGGGAGAATACATTGCACTATTTTTTCATACGAGCCTAAGTATCAAATCCATATACATTACTTAAGTTACCACATTGCCATGTTTTAAGTCCCCTATTATCATGAACCGTTAATTGTATTTAAGCGAGAGTGAGTGGATAGATCTATTGAGGGTGACGCCTCCATCCGTGTTGGGGTTACCAACAGTCAAACGGATGCATTTCATTTGATCATTGTTAGAGTGTCTGGAAAAACACTCTGGAGGGGCATTACATACAGTCTAGCTTCGGGGTCATGAGCTTAAGAGATAATGTACATTTTTATCAATTATGTGACAGTTTGTCATTCACTTATACTTATGGTTATCGTACAACATTCATTTTCATGAACCTATGATTTCTCACCAACATTATTGTTGACCGTTTTAGCAATGTATTTTCAGGTGACTAAGATAACAACATGTGACTTGCATATGGACCATCATGGAGTCGAGGAGTCGACGCGTCTCACCTTTCATTTTATGCACTTATGTAACGTTTGATCAAGTTGAACTAGTTTTCATGAACTTGTAACACCATTATGGGACCTATTTTGTAAACTCTGAATGATTTAATGATCAAACGATGTATTTTCAAAACGACACTTTAGGTCGTTCAATATAACCTTGTATGAGATGCCATGATCGTTACACCCAGGTATTCAATTCCGCTGCCATATAACAGGTAAATTCAGGGTGTGACATATCAGCTGTGCTTGTCACTTCTGTTTCCCATAATGTTGTCAAATCTCCCAGCAACAATACACCAATTCCTTTGAGTGGAATGTGTTCAAAATAAGCTTGAATCTGTTGATGTAGATGAAAAAAATCTTCTCTGTCTATGAGATGTAATACATCCAACAACAAATTGAATGCTCTGAAGCTGTCATCTTCTCTATGGAAAACAAAATAATCTCCATCTTTCTCTGATTCAATCACCTCCAAATCAGATATCTTTGCCTTTGTGACAGTATCTTCTTTAGGAAGGTCAAAGTCAACAACTCTTAGATAATTTCTCAGTTCATCAATTGTGTTTGCTCTTAATTCCACTGTAGGTTTAGACTACTTTGATGACTGTGGTTTAGTTGTTGTTCTTTTCCTTTTATTACCAGCTTCCATCATCTGTCTTCCTTCTTTAGTATTAAAACCAATAATGCCATCAACTTGTCTTTTATATTCTTCTCTGACAGCATCATATAGTTCTTTCATCTCTGGATACTTTAACTTCTGTAGACCTTTGTATCCTCTTCCTTTCAAATAGCTCATCATATAATTTCGTTCTTGAGCCTTTGTCATTGATCGTCTTGGTTGAATAGCAATCTCTTCTCTTTCTTTTTCCAATTCAGCATCAAGTTCTGCTTGTAGCTTTTTAGCAGCTTCTTCATTTTTAGCTTCTTGGAAAGCCCTTATCTGTTCCACAGTGAATACCTTCTTCTTCTTCTTTTTCTCTGGTTCTACCAAGACTCCTTTTCCTTTGTCTTTAGGATCAATTTCTTGAGTAGGTTGAGAAGAAGGTTCTTGAGTGTGTTCAACTCCAGGAATAACAATACCTGTAGGTCTGGACATGTTTAGCATAATCTCAGCAATGGTCTCATCATCATTGGTAGTAGGTTTTAAAACCTCTTCTTCATGAACTGGATTGGATGGACCCACATCTTCTTCAAAATCCAAGGTCCTTGGTGTGACTAAAAATTGTCTCACAGTACTTGGATGAGCAGTACCTTGAGCAACAGTATCTTGAGCAACTTTAACACCAGTACCTTCCAATTCTTCTTTATCACCACTGCTTACTTGAATATCAGCATCTTGAAGATCTTTTTGCTCAGTCTCATATTTCTTTCTTCCAGCAGTAACTTGATGAGAAATATTTTCTTCAAGTGGTTCTTCAAGTGGTGTTTGTTGACCAGAAAAATTAAGATCAGCATTAACAGTATCTTCATTCAGATTCACATCTTCTTGATTCCTCCCCAATGTGAATGAAGATAGCTTCCTAAGCCTCCTCCTCTGAGACTTAGAAACCTTTTTAGGCTTCTGAAGACCTTCTGGATATTGTTGAATGAGAGACTTAACCAACTGCTTTAACTCCTTATACTTTTTCTGTAGCTTGACCATAGCAGTAGTTTGAACATCATAAGCTCTCTTCAATCTTCTTAATTCTCTTGTCAAGGCATAGTTATCTAGAACTTCTTCTTGACCAAATACTTCCTCATCAGCCATCACTCCCTCATCTCCTCCAGATGTTTGAGAACCATCTGTGGGAGTATAATCATTGGGGGTGGGTGGTTGATTGACACCATGTTCAGAATCTTCAATAGCAGTACCTTGCAGAGAAACAGTCTTTTCCCTTGAAGCAGTATGTTGGGAGACTTCTTGAACTGGTGAACAAGCAATATGTTGAGAAACATCTTCTCCATTTGAATTCGACTTCTCAGTATGTTGAGAATCATCTTGTGCTTGGGATGGAGTGGGAGCAGAGTCTGAATGTTCAGATGCATTTTCTGAATCCTCATGAGCAGCATCTTTAACAGCTTGTGTGACCTCCAACATGTGAGCAGTAAGTGGTGTATCCCTACCAGAAAATTTGGCACTCTTGGTAGCCATAAAAGTAAACACCTTGTCAGGAAGGGTAATGGCTGGCAAGAAGTTTTGAGGTTTAGAAACACCCTCAAGCTGTTTATTCAAAAAGACCTGTATGAACCTGGGATACATCAAAAATGGAGAACCATTCTTGATGTATTTAAGCATGCCATCAAGGATCATCCAAGAGAAATTGAACGGCTGATTAGTAGCTAATCCTACTAAAGCAGATGCTATGGATTTGGGAAACTCATTCCAAGCAGTACTTTTGTTGCTTAGACAATGAAGTAGGACATGAATCAAATACTTCCAATGTGGACTGAATAAGGGTTTTTCAAATGTAAGCTTGGTAAGTGAACCCTCATACCCAATGTCCCTAAGTGTATCCCAAAGTACTTGTTTGGCAAAACAAACAGTACCTTCTTCATCATGAAACATAAGATCTTCTCTGATGCTAGCCTCTGTAATGCGAATATTACGCCCAGCAACCTTAGCCGTAATAAACCAGATATCCAGTTCCTCCCATCCAGCGGTAGCCGTAGCCCAAAACTCTTGAATCCAGCGTCCAATAATGTCAGGATTGACCAAGATAGCATAATTGATTGACGACCCAGTGAGAAAATCAACGATATCATGAAAATCAACATTCAACTCTGTCTTATCCAGATTGGCGATCATATTGTGGCGATTGCAAGTGGAACGGGCCATTTGTGAAGTGGTATGAATGAATGAAGTGTGATGTAAAGGATGAAGTGAAGGTGGCAGCGTAAAGTGAATGTGGAAGAATGAGATTAAAAAGGCGGTAGGGTTTGTTAAATATGGATAAGATTTAAAAAAATCAAATCCCATTTAATACGGATACCGTTATTTTGGCATGTATCTTCATTCCCCGTATATATGACCGTTAGAACAGTACTTTCCACATAGCAGTACGTGACACGTCAGCAGTACCCTTAGAGCAGTACTTTCCCAAAGCAGTACTTTCATCCAAATTATGAAGCAGTACTGATGAGACGAAAAGTATTACGCTTTTAGGGGGTCATTTAAGCCCTAATTCATATAAATGTGATCAAATATTGCCCTAAATCGTTCCTTTTGTCATTTTAGGTACTTTTGAGAGAAATTCTGGAAAACATGCATATTCGGACGTTTTTGGAGCATAAAAGTGAAGAAAACGACAAAGTCTCAAAAAATGAAGATTTACAACCTGACGGCGTCAGAAGTCACAAGGTGACGCCGTCAGAAAGCCTTGACAAAAGAGTGGAAACCAATTATCAAATGACGGGCCAGAGAAAATTTTGGATTTAACACCTGACGCCGTCATGTGTTAGGAAAAGTAGGCCGTCAGGAGTAAAGTTAAAGAGTGACGGCCCAGAAGGATTTATAAGGTAACGACGTCAGAAGTGGATCTAGGCCATCCGAGAAACCTAATAGCGGCGAGCTGACGGCGTCAGCCCTTATAACCTGACGCCGTCAGAGTGTAAAATCTATATATAGTTTTCTAATTTTCATTCATTAGTGTGGAACTTTGTGGAGAACTTTTAGGGCAAACCCTAAAGACGAATTTTCTGTACTTTTTAGGGTTTCCAACCCTTGGAACCCTCATGCTTAATTAAAGATAAGTCTTCACTTTAATTCAATCAATATGTCTATGTGTTGGTTGATTATCTCTTTTGCTTGTCTTTTAATTAACATGTGTAGCTAAATTCTCTAGTGTTTGCTTAGATCTAATGAAACCTAACTATTAATTATTGGTTAATTGGTGTGTGTTGTTGTTTGTTGGGATGATTGTTCCATCAATGTTAGGCTCAAGAAAACTGGCCAACCTCCTTTATGGTAACGTGCTTGAACGTCTTGGAAAACATGTAGTCGAGGCATACTAGGCTATTAAGGTAGTATTTAACGCATGAGCCACTGTTTACAACCCCTATGGTTGTGCCGTGCATGGCATAGGGCGAGATAAGAGCTCATAGAATTAGAGAGATATGTATGCCACTCCATGAGTTATTAGGAATACACCCTTCATCCACGCAAGTAACATACATATCAATTAACCGGTAAAAGATAGTTAGGGAGTAATGAAATCTAAGTAAACACAATTTTCTCCATATTGTTTTCACAACCACAATAGTTTAGATATTTATTTTATTTTAATTTGCAAAAGTAGTAAACTTGGGTTAGTTGACTAGCAACTAATTCTGCCCTTCTTCCAAAACCGAGATTTTAATTGCTTTCATAAAAATATAAAAATACAAAAAGAATCTTCCGTCCACCTTTAGACCTATTAGAGTAGTTTTTCTATCCTAACGAACACTATTCCCTGTGAGAGAACGATCAATCCCCCGTACTTACCACTATCCTATACTACATCGGTCAGGTACACTGCCTGGTGGGGTTGTAAGCCTCTTGAGATCCCTCGAGAGGTAAAACCTGTTGTAAGGTTACAAAACCACGCAACAAGTACATTCCCAATAAAATATCTTGTTGACTGTTTGACCAAAATATCTTCTAAAAGTCAACCCGCTACATTAAATACTGTCCATATTTACTCCCCAAAACTACCAAGGCAAGTATAATTGAATGATAATCATCAATAACCCATAAGTCTTTCTTGCCTATAAAAAGAGCCTTCATTCACACTTTTCTTCACCACAAAAACTTATCTTCATCTCAAAAACTTAAACTTCATCATGAGTAAATTACCTGTGATACACATCTCTTCTAATGATTCTAGTGATTCAGAGAACAAGTATTTCTCTTATTTTGATTCTGAATCTGACTCAAAACCAGGATGGAGTGACTACTTTCCTCCCACTGCATCAAGCTCAACCCAGCGAAACTCTAAGAGAAAGGTTCCAACTTCTGCTCCAGCTACATCACTATCCAAAGAACTGCCACAAGCCCTAACTCAAGCTCTAGAGTCTGCCTTGAAGAACATGAGTGGCCTATGCAAGAGAAGCCTGCAAGACCAGAGAGACCTCCAAAGCAAGTGCTTTTCCTAGCTTGTCCAAGAAAGCAATCATCTTTTGATGACAAAAGAAAGAATGCTCAGAAGGCAAAGCACAACTATCAGGGAAAAGGGAAAAAGCCTATGGAGTAGATTATGTAGTGTGTAGATTGGGTAGGGTTGATGTAGGTTTTGTTGATGATGTATCTCAGTTTGTTTTATGTTTGTGGTTCTTGGATGAATGTAATCAACTTTTAATGAATAAAAGTTAATTTTCTGTTGAATGATAGATGTAGCCTCCCCTCAAATTATGACCAACTACTAATGCCTCCCTCAAAAGTAGACTAATAATTTATCATACCAATACTTACCACCAAATGCTTGAATCTTGAAACATCAAAGCCTTTTGTGAGTAAATCTGCTACATTATCATCTGTGTGGACCTTGACAACATTGATGAGTCTGTGCTCATAACAATCTCGAATAAAGTGATGCCTAATTTGTATATGCTTGGTCTTAGAGTGATAAACATGATTCTTTACAATACAGATTGTACTCTCATTATCAATATTGATAGGAGTATTCTTGAAATTGAATCCATAGTCCAAGAGTTGATTTTGCATCCACAGTACTTGTCCACAACAACTTACAGCTGCAACATATTCTGCTTCAGTAGATGAGGTGGCTGCAATTGTCTGTTTCTTACATTGCCATGAAACCAATCTTCTTCCAAGATATTGGCATCCTCTAGTGGTTGATCTTCTATCATAGTTATCTCCAGCATAGTCACTATCTGAAAAAGCTTCCAAGTGAAAAGGGGGCTCCTTAGGATACCATAATCCTAACTTAGGTTGATGCTTGAGATAACCAAAAATCCTCTGTACAGCATTCATATGAGAAACCTTGGGTGAAACTTGATATCTTGCACATAGACATACAACAAACATGATATCAGGCCTTGATGCAGTTAAGTACATGAGACACCCAACCATAGATCTGTAAAGCTTAATATCCACTGGTTTTCCATCTTCATCTTTACCAAGTGAATTTGAAGATTTAATGGGTGTGGTGACTGGCTTGATAGTACTGAGATTAAATTTCTTAAGAATGTCTGTGACATACTTATCTTGGCTTATAAAAATACCAGTACTTGATTGTTTAACTTGAAGCCCCAAAAGAAACTTAATTCACCCATTGAACTCATTTGAAATTCTTTTTGCATGAGCTCTTCAAACTCTTTCACCATGGACTGTTTTGTAGCTCCAAAGATAATATCATCCACATACACTTGAACAAGCATGATATCCTTTTTGTCTCTTTTTATGAACAAAGTCTTATCAATGGCTCCTCTCCTATAACCATGTTGTAACAGAAAATTTGAGAGTCTTTCATACAAAGCTCTAGGAGCTTGATGAAGGCCATACAATGCTTTGACAACTTTGTAGACTTTGTTTGGATGTTCAGGATCTTCAAAACCAGGAGGTTGTTTAACATAAACCTCTTCTGTAATCTTGCCATAAAGAAAGGCACTCTTGACATCCATTTGATAAACTGGAAATTCCATATAAGAGGCAAAAGCAAGGAATAGTCTTATTGCTTCAATTCTTGCTACAGGGGCAAATACCTCATCATAATCCACTCCCTCTTCTTGTTTATATCCTTGTGCAACCAATCGTGCTTTGTTCTTGATGACATTACCTCTTTCATATTGGATGATAATTCATTAATCCATGTTTAGGGGTTGTAGTGTAATTAGTTTATGTGTTTAGAGTCGAGTTTGTAAAGTGTATAAGTTTAGGGTCCAAATATGTCAGTATTAAAGTTACTAACCGAATAGCGGTTATAGCGGTTATATAGTTAGTTATTGGTGAAAGGTCGCGATGGTTCAATGGAACCTGTTAGTATCGTTTCATGTAGTATAAATACTAGTGTCGATGTATTGTAAAATTTAACAGAATTCATTATATACAAAAGTGTGAGTTTGTGTGTCATGTGTTTTGTTCATAGACATGTTTGATTCGATACAAATATGATCCGGATGGGACCAACAGTGGTATCAGAGCGTCAGATGTTCGAATCAAACCCGGTGTTTCAGTTTGCGTTTCATGCAAGAAACTAAACAGCAAGACACCAATCAGAGAGAAGAACAACTTGGTTCGGGGAATCAAATTCAATAGCAATTCAGGGAATTGCTTTTAGAGAAGAAATACTAACGATTCAGGGAATCGTTCCAGAAAAGAAGAAGAGACAATTGATTCAGGGAATCAATTAAGAAGAAAACCGATTCAGGGAACCGTTTCAAAGAATAGAAAGAAGTGGTTGATAGTACTAATGTAAAAGATCCAAAGAAAGTGGTTGATAGTGCTATTGTAAAAGATCCAGAGAGACCGATTGATTCAGGGAATCAATAAAGAGAAGAGAAGAAGAGACCGTGCGCATACCGGTCAATCAAGAAGAGAGAACAAAGACCGATTGATTCAGGGAATCAATCAAGAGAATAGAGAAGAGACAGAAACTAATCAGAGGATTAGTTAATTCAGAGAAAAAAAAGACATTTGATCAGGGATCAAGTTTGGAGATTAGATAAAGAGAAGAGAGTGGAAATCGATTAGAAAAATCGATTAATAGAAAAGAGAAGACATCGGTTAGAGAACCGATTCAGAGAAAGAGAAGTAGAATTTGAGAAACAAATGCAGAGACAGTTAGAAAGTCAGAATTGAAGAACAGAGAAAATGAGAGAAACCTATTCGTTAGGCTGTGGAGTCGCGAACAGGAGAGATGACAAAGAAGAAAAGAAAATTACCAGTTGTGTTACAACATCAGAGAATAAAGGTATACAGGAGCAATCGCCAAAGATAATGGAACTACTATCGTGCATTTGCAGCAAAAGAACCAGAAGCAGAAACCCATAGTTGTTGGGTGGTTGTGAAATTAGAGATTAAAGGAGATTGTTGTTGATAAACAAGATGCTGGAAATGATGACATATGCTGTTAAGAATGAAGATGGTATGAAGTCATCAAAGATTGTATTTGAAAGACAAAGACGAGAAGACCTGCTACAACATGTTCAAAGATAGAGATGATCGAATTGAAGACATGAAGATGTTGAAGACACGGATTAATAAATTAGGGAGGAATATTGGATGATAATTCATTAATCCATGTTTAGGGGTCATAGTGTAATTAGTTTATGTGTTTAGAGTCGAGTTTGTAAAGTGTATAAGTTTAGGGTCCAAATATGTCAGGATTAAAGTTACTAACCGAATAGCGGTTATATAGTTAGTTATTGGTGAAAGGTCGCGATGGTTCAATGGAACATGTTAGTATCGTTTCATGTAGTATAAATACTATGTATTGTAAAATTTAACAGAATTCATTATATACAAAAGTGTGAGTTTGTGTGTCATGTGTTTTGTTCCTAGACATGTTTGATTCGATACAAATATGATCCGGATGGGACCAACATTTCATCTCTTTTGACTCTGAAGACCCATCTTGTACCAATTACCTTCATGCCATCAGGTAAATCACATACGACCCAAACCTCTTGAAGCTTAAATTGTAGAAGCTCTTCTTGCATAGCTTCAACCCAGCTTTTTTTAGTTAAAGCTTGAGCTATATTCTTGGGTTCTTCTTGAGAGATGAAGCAAGCAAACAAACAAGTCTGTTGATCCTTATGGTTCATCCTATTTTGTTTATAAACAAAGCTAAGCAAAGCATTATGAGGCTTGGTGATACTTTTAACTTTGGACCTTGTAAGAACACTCGAAGTAGGAGAACCAATAATCTTATTTGCAGGATGATTCTTATGTACTCTTGAAGTGTGAGTTGTTGGTACTGTGAGATCATCTTCCAAATTTGTGAGATCAGGACCTTGTTGAGAGAAAATTCCTTCTTCTTGTAGCTCATCATCTGATTCTTCAAAAGGAGGCATGGATGGACCAGTAAAATCTTCAGTATTCGTCCAAGTGGTTGAATTGACCCCCCCAGAAGTACTTTCAAATTGAGCAGCAGTACTTTGATCCAAAGTACTGGGATCTAAAGTGCTGTTGTCCAAAGTACTGGTAGATGGTTTTGTAGATTTTCCCTTTGTCTTCTCTGCTTCATAGGCTCGTCTTTGATCATCTTCATAGGACTTTGCAAGTGTTTCTTGAAAGAGCATCCTATTGAGTTCATCTTGAATGGCTTGATCTTCATCAGAGATTATGGTAGCTGAGTCAACAGTATTTTGCTTCTCATCAACAGTACTTTGTTTTTCATCAACAGTACTTTGTTCCTTATCAACAGGAATAGATTCTGTATCATGAACATCTGTAGGACTAGCATTGACACCATGAACTATGAACTGTGAATCTTCTTTGTCTGAATGAACAACTTGATTCTCCCCCCTAACAGGCACATAGTTCATAGAAGGAGTCAATACATCAAGGTCAAACATCCAATCAGGACCTTTACCTCTTTGGTTTGGCTGATCTTCAAGGAATTCAACATGTAGACAGTCTTGAACCTTCTTTGTAACCCTGTTATACACCCGAAAACCTTTACTATTGGTATTGTAACCCAATAGATATCCTTCATCTGCCTTGCCATCAAACTTTCCTAAATTATCAATAGTATTAAGGATAGTAAGAGGACATCCAAAAGGTTTCATAAAGCTTATACTAGGTTTCCTGCCCATTAGTAATTCATAGGGTGTTTTCATCTGGGGTTTGGTGATAGAAACTCTATTCAAAATGTAACAAGCAGCACTTACTGCTTCAGTCCAAAACTGTATAGGTAAGAGTGAATCTGCAAGCATTGTTCTTGCTGCTTCTATCAATGTTCTGTTCTTCCTTTCTGCAACTCCATTCTGCTGAGGAGTTCTAGGAATGCTAAACTCCCTCTTGATTCCTTTGTTGGCACAAAAATCATCCATAAGCTTATTCTTGAATTCAGTCCCTTTATCACATCTAATACCTCTAACCTTGAGTCTCAATTGATTTTCCAGGGATATGATTAGATCATGAATAGCATCAAAAGTATCATCTTTAAATCCCAAGAAAAAGACCCAACTAAATCTACTGGAATCATCTGTCACAACTAAGCAGTAATTCTTCTTGTTAAGGCTTGAAACAGAAACAGGTCCAAACAAATCCATATGCAACAACTCCAAAGGTTCTCTGACAGTTATTTCCCCAAGCTTCTTACATGAAGCTTTATGTTGTTTACCTTTCTTGCAGGCCAAACATGAATGATTAGTCTTGAAAGTTTTGGAAGGTAAACCTCTAACTAGATTGCCTTTGACCAGCTTGTTGATATTCTTGAAATTCACATGACCTAATCTTCTGTGCCATAGATGTGCTTCTTCAAGTGTTGCCTTTGCTACCAAACATGTAGCTTTCTCAGTAGAGTTGATATTCTTCATATCTATACTATACACATCATTAGTTCTTGGTGCCCTCAAAATCACCAAGTTATCATCTTCAAACTTAAACTCAGGGGAGAGAATAAGGCATTCTGTGTCAGTGAGCAACACAGGGTACTTCTTGTCACATATCTGAGATACTGATAGGAGATTGAACTTGAGTTCTTTCACATAACGAACATTTTCAAAATCAATCTTTCTTGTCTTGATAGTTCCTTTGCCAGTAATTCTCCCTCCATTAACATCATCCCCAAATGCAACTTTTCCTCCAAAGTATGGCTTAAAATCTGACAAGATCTCCTTTTCTCCTGTCATGCTTCCAGAGCAACCACTATCAACAATTAGATGATTCTTAAGCTCCTCTTCTGGGTTGCCCTGCACAATAGTAAGAAAGTTAGTTTCTTTTAGGAACCCAAGCCATTACTGACTTGTGTTCCCCTTGTGGAGTCACATACTTAAATTCTTTAAGTATGTAATTTCCACTGTGTTTGAAAACATGATCAATTACTTTCTTTTGTTCTAAAACATGATCTTGGTTAGCAAAACAACTTTCTTTTTCAACAAAATTTTCTGTTTCACCCACACACTGTGAAAGTACTGGTTGTACCCCAGCAGTACTTTCTTTCTTGACCCACATGGTTTTAACTTTGTGGTTTGAGGTCTGTGCTTTAGATACTCTTTTTGAGTTGTAAGGCCTTTTAGATTTATGGAAATTGGTATCACGGCCAGGAACTCTAGGTACTTTATTGGAAATCCTTGGTCTTACATGAGCAGTACCTTGATTGGGTGAAAACTTCCTAACAGTACTTAGAGAAGGTACTGTTTGTAGCTTACCAGTACCTTGAAAAGTGTTGCCTGAAGGTACTGGTGGTTTGGAAAAAGGTCTCTGCTGGCGAGGGTACCTATAGGGTGTTGTGAAATTTCTGTGGTTGACCCTACTTGAATAATTCCAAACTGGTTTTTGTGAAACTGGTTTAGTCTCTGTTGGCCTATGGTGTGCATATTTAGTCTTTGGGAATTGACTTAAGTATTCTGAGTGTAAGTTACAATCTTTTATCAAGTGATTAGGACTATAACAAACAAAACATAATTTTTGATTCAGCATCCCAAATCCTGTTCTTTGAGGTTTATAGCCTAGACCAGTATGATTTCTAGGTGAATGATTGAAAGAATTTCTAAAGTTAGCAGTATTTTAAAAAGTGTTTCGTGAAGGTACTGCTGAATGACTAGCAGTTCTTTGAGAAAAGTTTGAAAATACTGCTGGTTTTGAAAAGACTTTAGAAAACCTTTTATCATTGGTTTCATTCCTTGAATCCCTAGCGTTCCCTGTATGTGTTTTATCCTTATGAATCTCAACTTTTTCTTCAGATAAACTTGAATTAGACTGACCCTTAAGCTTATTCCTAAACTCTAGATTGTCTACTCCAAAACAAGAAACATCTTTCCTAGGTGGTTGAAAACTTCCAGTGGTAGGAGGAACTGCATGATACCCCTCATCTTTCTTAAATTCAGGAGGTGTTGGGCTTATGGGTTCCTCATCACTAGATGTATTCTCTTCAGAACAAGTTTCAAATTCACTTGTTGAGATTTCCTCTGAACTACCTTGTTCCTTAGCACTAGGTGTGGTCTCATCTGAGCTACTATATTCAACACCATAACCTAGACCAGTTTTATCATTTGCTCTTTTTTGTTTTTCACAAAAACTAACATGTGAAAGACCCGCTTCTTTCCAACTAGCAAGTTTTTCTAATAAATCATATCTTTCTTTAGTCATCTTTTCTAATTCAGACACCTTACATCCTAACTTCCATTCACTTAGTTTTAATTGGTAGTCCTGTTGCTGATATTTGTCTGCCTAAGCTACTTCATTATTTTCATGTGTAATTATTTTAGCTTCTAAGGACTCTAAGGTCAATTGATAACCAAGAACTTCAGACCTAGCTTTATTATGTTTATCTCTTTCAGACACATAGTTATTAAGTAACTTTTGATAAACATCATTACACTTAGAGCATACCTCAGTAGCAGTTGGTGAACTTGGTGAAGTAGCTACCATAGCCAGCAGAACAGGTTCATCTTCACTTTCCATGCTCCAATCAAAACCTCCAAGATCTTCATTTGAATCCAAAGCAGCATATCCTGGTTCCTCATCAAAAGCTGTGCTCCAATCAAATTCCTCCATTGCAATCATAGAGATAGTTACTGGTTCATCATCAAATTCAGCACTCTAGTCAACCTCTGATAGATTTTCTTGAGCCACTAATGCCTTTGGTTTTGGTTTAGGAACTTCCTTGATTTCAACCTTGGGTTTCTCAATCATCCTATTTGCTTGATATTTAGCAAACTTGCATTCCCTTGCAAAGTGACCAGTCCTTTGACAATTAAAGCATTCAATCTTAGACTTATCAAATCCTATTCCCTGTTTTGCTTTGAAGTCAATGCCTCTTCCTATTTTCTTCATGAACTTCTTGATCCTAGCAGTAATCATAGCAACTTGCCATCTGATGTCAATCTCTTCAAGATCATCTTCTTCAATCTGCAACAAATCTTCTTCATAGGTAACAGGTAAAGTGGCTTGCTGAGCAAAGAATGAGCATACAACATCATCACAATTGATGTTGTTTGAAGGTGATGAAGTGGTAGTAGACATGGTTGTGTAAACATGCTGTTTGTCACAAACAGTACTTTGAACGAGATAAGCAGTACTTTTAGTGGAAGTACTGCTCTTGTTTTCAGAAGACACAAAAGCAATGGTGTTTGATTTGGAATTAGTTTGACCATTCATCTCATGCTCATAGACCTTTAAGTTGTTGTAAAGATCATCAAAGTCCATAGAATCCAAACCAAGTTGTCCTCTGATCATATTAGCAACCACATGCCAGACAGATGGCAAACTCCTTAAGAATTTTAAGTTAGCATCTTCAACAGTTACTTCAGCACCATATAACTCTAGCATACTGAGTAGATTTTGGAATCTATCATAAGCAGCATCAAGAGCTTCTCTCTCTCCAACAGTAAAAGTTTCAGACTGCTGCTTCAACAAATTTCTATGCATCTTCTTGGAAGCATCATTACCTCCAAACCTAGTCTTGATGGCAGCCCATAATTGTTTTGCATCCTTAGCATCATGGAACTTCAATAGGTGACCATCAGGAATAGCAGACAGCAGTATGTTGAGGGCTTTGTCTTGATTCCTTCTCACAGTAGCGGATAGTTGTTGCTTAGGTGGTTTAGGTTGTCCAGGAACTTATTCAGGTTCTTCAATAACCTGATTACCATTGACAATTACATCCCATAGAGCATGGTCTGTAATAGCAATGTACTGTCTCATCTTCATGCTCCATAGATCATACTCTCCTTTCTTGATTATAGGAATTCGAACAGTAGTGATTGATGGGATTGGTGCAGGTTCAGGTGTCGACATCTTGTAGGTTTTGTATAGAAAATCGGTTTGGTTTAGGGTTTCTTCTTAATCAGAGTTTCCACACAAGCTCTGATACCACTTGTTGGATCGATATACTCTGACCAAACTAACTTATGTAGCTTGTTAAGGGCTTAGTAACCTTGGATAAATCCTAAATTACTAACAATGAAACACTGAATAACTCTATTTAAGTATGCGGAATTTACTTAACAAAGCTAAGAAGAATAATAAACTTCAACGATTCTATTAACTCTTTGAATCTGCTTTCATATACAGACTCACAAACAACCCTAACAACTCTAATATCAAACTTTTAGTTTCTCTCTAAAACGTATATCTCTAATGCCAACCTAGGAATCCTTTTATAGGCACAAGGAATACCCTAGTCGGTTTACAATTCTTGAACGACAAGTAAACTAACCCTAACTTTAGAATATTCTAGAATTTACATAATATTCCTTAATCTAATCTTGCATGTCGTCAGTCTTTAACCCTTGCAGTACTTTGACTTTATTCAACGAGCATTACTTTGATCTTGAGCAGTACTTTGACTTGTATACTTCAGCAGTACTTTGATGTCCAGCAGTACTTTGATATTTATACCTCAACAACAGTACTTTGATAAGCAGCAGTACTTTGACTTTATGTTCCAACAATCCTCCCCTAACTTGAATTCTACTTGCTTGATTTCAAGTTTCTTTGTCTTCTCTTGAATCATGCTATATCACTTAAACATCTTTGTCTTCAAGGAAAGATTGTAACTTTATCTTCTGTCTTGTACTTACTTTGTTTGTTTTGTCATCATCAAAGTGAGCTTTGTCAGCAATAGCAATTAATCTTTATCAGCAACCTTTTTCCTTTACAGCAACTTATCTTTTCAGCTACTCACCAACATATGGCAAAATGTACATCATATCATAAAGTTTCAGTCTATTCTCATCACATTCAGGTGTGTAAACTCCTATAAAAGGTGAATCATTGAACTTTAATGGATTTTGATGTCTCTTTACTAAAGCCATTAACTCTGGAGTAGCCAATGTTTAGGTTAAGAAAACCATGGTACATTGATAACCATATGATTTTTAGCAAATCATCAGCTATCAACGGATTTGTTTAGTCTTTACCAAGAGCCGTTTGCTTTTGGACTAGTTAGTTGTTTTAGTACAATCACAACCATGGTGAACTAATTACCATACAAATGGTTTTTCCACAGCCTTTACCATAAGCCATTATCTTGTGGGCTAGTCAACTCTTCACTTATTACAGATATGGTGAGTTGAAAACCATACAATTTTTAGTAAATTGTCAATGAAAAACGGATTTGATAATCACATCAGAGCCGTACCCTCATGATGAGTCAAACTCTTTCTTGTTTATCAAACATGGTAAGCTGAATACCATTTGTTGTGTAGTACAAGTACTAACACCATAAGTTCAAAACAATTTGTTGCTGTAAACTTTTGTGCTTCAAAAAGTGTTTTGCACATTACAAAAATTGCTAATTTAAAAGACTTTACTAGTTTAATGCTGCAATCAGTACTTTAGTAAAGTACTGTTTGTCCAGCAGTACTTTGAGAAAAGTACTTTTTATTCAAAAAGATTTAAATAATTAAAACCATACCAGTAATCATATATCATCATCTGTTAAGATTGTCCAATTGATGAACAACTTAATGACTATAAGAGCTGTTTCATCCTCTTGCTCTACTTCCAAACCATGATCTAACATCCTCAACATCAAATCTCTTGTAAGAGGATATCTTCTTTCAGCTAGCATATGAATCATAGTTCCATCTTCTAATTCTAAGACATGCACTCCAGCTGTTTTAAAGAATTTCCAACTTTGAATCTCCGAGTCTTCGTGATTCTTCCAAATATCATCAGTGCTTGTCTCTTCAGTTTCCCATATTGTTGTGAGATCTCCCAGCAAAACTACACCTATTCCTTTGAGTGGAATGTGTTCAAAATAAGCTTGAATTTGTTGATATAGATGAAATAAATCTTCTCTATCTATCAGATGCAATACATCCCACAACAAATTAAATGCTCTGAAGCTGTTATCTTCTCTGTGGAAGACAAAGTAATCTCCATCTTTCTCTGATTCTATGACTTCCAATTCAGATATCTTGGCCTTTGTCTTAGCATCTTCTTTTGACTTAGGAAGCTCAAAATCAACAACTCTTAGGTAATTCCTCAGTTCATCAATTGTATCTGTTCTTAATTCCACTGCAGATTTGAACTTCTTTGATGGCTATGCTTTAGTTGTTGTTCTTTTTCTTTTATTTCCAGCATCCATCATCTGTTTTGCCTCATCAGTATCAAAGCCAATAATACTATCAACTTGCTTTTTGATAAGCTTCTCTGACAGCATCATATAAATCTTTCATCTCTTGATACTTTAACCTTGGCAGACCTTTGTATCCTCGACCACTTAGATAACTCATCATGGCATTTCTTTCTTTAGCAATACCTTGTGGTCTTCTTGGTTGAATAATTGGCTTCTTTGAAATTTCAACTTCAGCATCTAATTCAGCCTATAACTTTCTGGCAGCTTCTTCACCTTTAGCTTCCTCAATAGCTCTTAAGTCTGTTACAAAAAGCTTCTTCTTCATCTTCTTATTCTTCTTTGATTCTACTAAAATTCCTTTCCCTTTATCTTTAGGATCTGTTTCTTGTTGAGAAGAAGGTTGTATAACTTGAGATTGTTCAAATGGTTCAACAATAGTGATACCTTTAGGTCTTGATATATTCAACATAATTTCAGCAATTGTCTCATCATCACTGTTAATAGATTCTTTATCTTCTTCTTCCTGAGCTGGATTGGATGGACCAACATCTTCAAAATTTAAAGTCCTTGGTGTTATTGAAAACTGCCTCACAGTACCTTGAGTAACTTCAACACCAACATCATCCAATTTCAGTACTTCTGTATCACCACTTCCTACTTCAGTATCAGTCTCTTGAAGATTGATATGTTCAGTCTCATCACTCTTCCTCTCAGCAGTATCTTGATGAGGAATGTGTTCTTCAAGTAGTGTTTGAGAATCATCATTAAAACCAGCATTAACATCTTCAAAACCAGCATCAACATCTTCAAAATCAGCATCTTCATTCAAATTCATATTCTCCAAATTCCTCCCCAATGTGAATGAAGATTGCTTTCTGAGTTGGCGTTTTGTTGACACTTTCTTAGGCTTGTAACCACGCTTCTTTTGAGACTTAACCCACAATCTGTGATGTTTAACTAGTGGCCAAACAAATTTCTTGAATCTTTTGAACTTGGTCTTTAACTTCAACAATTGTGCAGCTTGAGCATCAAAAGCTCGCTTCAGTCTCCTTAATTCCCTAATCAAAGCATAGTTATCCAGCTCCTCCTTATCAGCCAGAACTCCCTCATCTCCTCCAGATGTTTGAAACTCATCTGTGGAAGTATAATCATTGGGAGTTAGTGATAGATGCTCACCTAGCTCTGAGTCTTCCTTATCAGTACCTTGCAGTGAAGCAGTACTTTCCTTGTGATCAGTATGTTGAGAAGAAGCTTGAGTTGGTAAGGGAGCATCATGTTGAGAAACTTCATGATCTGGTGATTGAATAGGTTGTGATCCTGAATGCTCAGTGTGTTGAGATGATGCTTGATCTTGAGATTGAGCATCTGCAGAATCTGAATGCTCATGATCTGAATCATCTTGTGCTGCATCTCTAACAGCCTGAGCTACATCCAATATATGAGAAGTTAATGGTGTATTCCTCCCAGAAAATTTAACACTCTTGTTACTCATAAAGGTAAACACCTTGGGTGGAAGTTGTACAGCAGGCAAAAAGCTTGGTGGCTTAGGAACACCTTCAAGCTGTTTGTTCAAAAACAACTGAACAAATCTAGAGTACATCAAGAATGGTTTACCCTGTTTGATGTGGTTGTGCATACCATCAAGAATCATAAAAGAAAAGTTGAAAGGTTCATTGGTAGCTAACCCCACTAATGCAGATGCGATGGTTTGACTAAATTCATTCCAACCAGTACTTTTAGAACTTAAGCAATGAAGGAGAACATGTATGAGATACTTCCAATGTGGACTAAACAAGGGTTTTTGAAAAGTAAGTTTGTTGAGAGATCCTTCATACCCTATATCCCGAAGAGTATCCCACAATATTTGCTTATCAAAACGAACAGTACCATCAACATCATGGAACATCAAATCTTCTCTGATTGTAGCTTTAGTGTTCAGAATATCTCTTCCAGCAACCTTGGCTTGAATGAAAGAAACATCAGGTTCTTCCCAACCGGATGTAGCAGTAGCCCAAAACTGTTGAATCCATGGTCCAATAATGACAGGATTGACCAATATAGCATAGTTGATTGAAGACCCAGTTATAAAATCAATTATAGCATGAAAATCAATATTTTCCGGTGTCTTGTCTAGATTGGCGATCATATTGTGTTTTCTACAGATGTCACGAGCCATTGGTTGATGGTTGGAGAATAATGAATAGTGCGGCGAGGGTTAATTTGATGAGAAAAGTGATGGAAAAATGGATAAGTAAAAAGAAAAGAGAAAAAGCCGGTAGGGTAAGGTATATATGGGTAAAATTAAAAAAAAAATCAAAGCCCAATAAATGTGTATACTGTTATTTTTGGCATTTATCTCTTCCCAAGCAAACGAATTGACTTTTACCCCATATTTTTGACTGTTGGAATAGTACTTTACACGTAACAGTACTTTCCACGTCATCAATACTCTTCAGAGCAGTACTTTCAATCATCAGTACTTTCAAGTAAATTCCAAGCAGTACTTTCCATCCTTTCTTCAAATAGATACACCAGAACAAATACAGCAAAGAACATTGTTTGCCTCCCCTTAAACAATGCATAGGACTTAAACTAAACTAAGTCCTCCCCTTAAATGTAGCTTAATAGTTGATCATACCAATACTCACCACTAAGTGTTTGAATCTGGAAACATAAAATCCCTTTGTGAGTAGATCAGCTACATTGTCATCTGTGTGTACCTTCACAACATTAATGAGCCTATGTTCATAACAATCTCAAATAAAGTGATGCCTAATCTGAATATGCTTGGTCTTGGAATGATAAACAGGATGCTTCACAATAGATATTGTACTCTCATTATCAATGTTGATAGGAGTATTCTTCAAATCTGAAAAAGCTTCCAAGTGAAAAGGTGACTCCTTAGGATACCACAATCCACAATACTTGTCCACAACAACTTGCAACTGCAACATATTCTGCTTCAGTAGATGAGGTTGCTGCAATTGTTTGTTTCTTACATTGCCATGAAACTAATCTTCTTCCAAGATATTGGCATCCTCCAGTGGTTGATCTTCTATCATAATTATCTCCTGCATAATCACTATCTGAAAAGCTTCCAAGTGAAAAGGTGACTCCTTAGGATACCACAATCCTAACTTAGGTTGATGCTTGAGATAACCAAAAATCCTCTGGACTGCATTCATATGAGAGACCTTGGGTGAGACTTGATATCTTGCACATAGACAGACAACAAACATAATATCAGGCCTTGATGCAGTTAAGTACATAAGACAACCAATCATAGATCTGTAAAGCTTGACATCCACTGGTTTTCCATCTTCATCTTTTCCTAATGCGTTTGAAGCTTTAATGGGTGTTGTGACTGGCTTGATAGTACTGAGGTTAAACTTCTTAAGAATGTCAGTGACATACTTATCTTGACTAATGAAAATTCCTGTACTTGATTGTTTAACTTGAAGTCCCAAAAAGAAAGTTAATTCACCCATTGAACTCATCTGAAATTCTTTTTGCATGAGCTGTTCAAACTCTTTCACCATTGACTGTTTTGTAGCTCCAAAAATAATATCATCAACATAAACTTGAACAAGCATGATATCCTTTTTGTCTCTTTTAATGAACAAAGTCTTATCAATTGCTCCTCTCCTGTAACCATGTTGTAATAGAAAAGTTGAGAGTCTTTCATACCAAGCTCTAGGAGCTTGATAAAGGCCATACAATGCCTTGACAACTTTGTAGACTTTGTTTGGATGTTCAGGATCCTCAAAACCAGGAGGTTGTTTAACATAGACTTCCTCTGTAATTTTGCCATAAAGGAAGGCACTCTTGACATCCATTTGATAAACTGGAAATCCCATATAAGAGGCAAAAGCAAGGAATAATCTTATTGCTTCAATTCTTGCTACAGGAGCAAACACTTCATCATAGTCCACTCCTTCTTCTTGTCGATATCCTTGTGCAACCAATCTTGCTTTGTTCTTGATGACATTACCTCTTTCATCTCTTTTGACTCTAAAAACCCATCTTGTACCAATTACCTTCATTCCATCAGGTAAATCACATAAGACCCAAACTTCTTGAAGCTTGAATTGTAGAAGTTCTTCTTGCATAGCTTCAACCCAGCTCTCTTTAGTTAAAGCTTGAGCTATATTCTTGGGTTCTTCTTGAGAGATAAAGCAAGCAAACAAACATGTTTGTTGATCCTTATGATTCATCCTATTTTGTTTGTAAACAAAGCTAAGTAAGGCATTATGTTGCCTAGAGAGTCCCTTAGCTTTTGTTCTTGTTAGTACTCCTCCAGTAGAAGGTCCAATGATTTGATCAACAGGTTGATTTCGATGAACCCTTGATGTAGGAGTTGGTGACACTGTTATATCATCATCCAAATTTGTGAAATCTGGATTAGCATTGGAATCTGAGAAGATACCTTCACCATCTAACTCATCATCAGTGTCTTCTAACTCAGGCATGGTTGCATCAGTGAAACCATCAGAAGTACTAGTAACTTGTTCAGCAGTACTTTGAGTCAAAGTACTGGGATCCAAAGTACTGTCAACAAAAGTACTGGAAGCATTTTCTTTGAACTTACCCTGTTTCTTTGCAACTTCATAGGCTCTTCGTTGATCATCATCATAGGATTTGGCCAGTGTTTCTTGAAAAAGCATCTTATTTAGTTCATCTTGAGTGGCTTAATCTTCATCAAAGACTATAGAAATTGGTTCACCAGTACTTTGCTTCTTTTCAATGATGTAGGATCTGCATCAGGAACATCATGTGATCTAACATGCACTCCATGAACAATATACTGTGAGTCTTCTTCTTTGTCAACAACTTGATTTTCTTCCCTTACAGGCACATAATTCATAGAAGGAGACAAACTTTCAAGATCAAAATACCAATCAGGACCTTTACCTTTTTAATTTGGTTGATCTTCCATAAAATCAACATGAAGACAGTCTTGAACCTTTTTGGTAACCCTGTTGTATACTCTAAAGCCTTTGTTGTTGGTACAATAACCCAATAAGTATCCTTCTTCTGACTTACCATCAAATTTGCCCAGAGAACCAATGGTATTTAGAATAGTCAGAGGACAGCTAAAAGGTTTTAGAAAATGAATGTTTGGTTTCTTTCCCATAAGCAACTCATAAGGTGTCTTCATCTGAGGTTTAGTGACTGAAACTCTATTTAACACATAGCAAGCAGCACTTACAGCTTCAGCCCAAAATTGAATAGGTAATAGAGAATCTGCAAGCATTGTTCTTGCTGCTTCTACCAATGTTCTATTCTTCCTTTCTGCAACACCATTCTGTTGTGGAGTTCTAGCAATACTGAACTCCCTCTTAATCCCTTTGTTGGCACAAAATTCATCCATAAGCTTGTTTTTGAATTCAGTCCCATTGTCACATCTAATACCTCTAACTTTGAGTCTCAATTGATTTTCCAGGGCTATTACAAGATCATGAATAGCATCAAAACTATCATCTTTAAATCCCAAGAAAAAGACCCAACTAAATCTACTGCAATCATCTGTCACAACTAAGCAGTACTTCTTCTTGTTTAAACTTGAAACAGAAACAGGTCCAAACAAATCCATATGCAACAACTCCAAAGGTTCTCTGATAGGTCTTTCCGCAAGCTTTTTGCATGAAGCCTTATGTTGTTTACCCTTCTTGCAAGCCAAACATGAATGATCTGTCTTGAAAGTTTTAGAAGGTAAACCTCTAACTAAATTGCCTTTGACCAGCTTGTTGATATTCTTGAAATTCACATGACCTAATCTTCTGTGCCATAGACGTGCTTCTTTAAGTGTTTCCTTTGCTACCAAGCATGTAGCTCTTTCACTAGAGTTGATATTCTTCATATCTATACTCTACACATCATTGGTTCTTGGTGCTCTCAATGTTACTAGGTGATCATCCACAAACTTAAACTCAGGGGAGAGTATAAGACATTCTGTGTCAGTGAAGAACACAGGGTGCTTCTTGTCACAAATATGAGATACTGATAAAAGATTGAACTTGAGCTCCTTCACATAACAAACATTCTCAAAATCAATACTTCCTGTCTTGATGGTTCCTTTGCCAGTAATTCTCCCTCCATTAGCATCATCCCCAAATGCAACTCTTCCTCCAAAGTATTCCTTAAAATCTGACAGGATCTCCTTGTCTCCTGTCATGCTTCCTGAGCAACCACTATCAACAATTAAATGATCCTTAAGCTCCTCTTCTGGGTTGCCCTGCACAATAATGGGAAAGTTAGTGTCTTTTAGGAACCCAAGCCATTACTGGCTTGTGTTCCCCTTGTGGAGTGACATACTTAAATTCTTTGAGTATGTAATCTCCACTGTTTTTGAAAACATGATCAATTACTTTCTTTTGTTCCAAAACTTGCTTTGTGTTTTCAACAACAATATCTTTTTCATCAAAATTCTCTTTTTCACCCTTACATGCTGAAAGTACTGGTTGTCCCTCAGTAGTACTTTCTTTCTTAACCCACATGGTTTTAACACTTTGTTTTGAGTTCTTTGATCTAGGCACTCTATTTGAGGTGTAAGGCCTTCTAGATTGATAGGAATTGGATCTCCTTGGTCTTATATTAGCAGTACCTTAATTGGATGAGAACTTCCTAACAGTACTTTGAGAGGGTACTGCTTTTGACTTACCAGTACCTTGAAAAGTGTTGCCTAAAGGTAATGGTGGTTTTGAAAAAGGTCTTTTCTGATGAGGGTACCTAAAGTCTTTTGAGAAGTTACGTTGGTTAACCCTACTTGAATAGTACCAAACTGGTTTAGTCTCCCTAGGCTTAGGGTTGGCTGTTTTGGTCTTTGGGTATTGACTTAAATATTCTGAATGAAAGTTACAATCTTTAATCAGGTGATTAGGACTATAACAAACAAAACATAATTTTTGATTCATCATCCCAAATCCTTTTCTTTGAGTTCTATAGCCAAAAACATCATGACTTCTTGGTGAATGAGTAAAAGGTTTTCTAAAGGTAGCAGTATTTTGAAAAGAATTTCTTGAAGGTACTGCTGAACGACTAGCAGTACTTTGAGAAAAGTATGAACGTACTGCTTGTTTTGAAAAGTCTTTATTAAACCTTCTATCATTGCTGGCACACTATGAATCCCTAACATTCCTTTCATTGGTATCATCCTTAGGATTCTCAACTGGTTCTCCAGATGGACTTGAATTAGATTGACCCTTAAGCTTTTTCCTTAACTCTAAATTGTCTATTCTAAAGCAAGAAACATCTGTCCTAGGTGGTTGAAAACTACCAGTGGCATGAGGAAATGCATGATACCCCTCATCTTTCTTAAATTCAGGAGGTTTTTGGCTAATAGGTTCCTCATTACTAGATGTATTTTCTTCTAAGCAAGTTTCAAATTCACTAGTTGAGATTTCTTCTGAACTACCTTGTTCCTTATCACTAGTTGGGTTCTCTTATGAACTACTATACTCAACACCATAACCTAGTCCAGTTTTAACATGTGCTCTTCTTTGTTTTTCACAGAAACTAGCATGTGAAAGACCAGCTTCTTTCCAACTAGCAAGTTTTTCTAACAAAGCATCTATTTCTTTAGTCATCTTTTCTAATTCAGACACCTTACATCCTAACTTCCATTCACTTAGTTTTAATTGATAGTCCTGTTGCTGATATTTTTCTGCCCAAGCTACTTCATTATTTTCACGTGTAATTATTTTGGCTTCCATTGACTCTAAAGTCAATTGATAACCAAGTATTTCAGACCTAGCTTTATTATGTTTATCTCTTTCAGACACATATTCATTAAGTAGCTTTTGATAAACATCATGACAATTAGAGCATACCTCAGGAGTAGTGGGTGAACTTGGTGAAGCAGCTACCATAGCAAGCAGAACAGGTTCATCTACACTTTCCATGCGCCAATCAAAGCTTCCAAGACCATCTCTTGATTCCAAAGCAGCATATCCTGGTTCCTCGTCAAAAGCTGTGCTCCAGTCAAACTCTTCCATTGCAACCATAGAGTAAGTTACTGGTTCATCATCAAATTCAGCACTCCAGTCAACCTCTGATAGATTTTCTTGAGCCACTAATGCTTTTTGTTTTGGTTCAGGAACTTCCTTGATTTCAACCTTGGGTTTCTCAATCATCCTATTTGCTTGATATTTTGCAAACTTGCATTCCCTTGCAAAGTGTCCAGGCCTTAGACAATTAAAGCATTCAATCTTAGACTTATCAAATGCTATACCCTGTTTGGCTTTGAAGTCAATACCTCTTCCTGTTTTCTTCATGAACTTTTTGATCCTTGCAGTAATCACGGCAACTTGCCATTTGTTGTCAATCTTTTCTAGATCATCCTCCTCAATTTGCAACAAATCCGCTTCATAAGTAATAGGTAAGGTGGCTTTTTGAGCAAAGAAGGAACAGACAACATCATCAGAATTGATGTTATTTGAGGGTGATGAAGTGGTAGTGGACATGGTTGTATAAACATGCTGCTTGTCACCAACAGTACTTTGAACAGGATAAGCAGTACTTTTAGTGGAAGTACTGCTTCTGTTTTCAGAAGACACAAAAGCAATGTTGTGTGATTTTGAACTCGTTTGGCCATTCATCTCATGCTCATACACCTTTAAGCTGTTGTAGAGATCATCAAAGTCCATAGAGGCCAAACTAGGTTGTCATCTGATCATAGTAGCAACCACATGCCATACAGATGGCAAACTCCTTAAGAACTTCAAATTGGCATATTCAACAGTTACTGCTGCACCATATATCTCTAGCATGCTGAGGAGACTTTGGAATCTATCATAAGCAGCATCAAGACCTTCTCTCTCACCAACAGTAAAAGTTTCAAACTGTTGCTTCAACAAATTTCTATGCATCTTCTTGGAAGCATCATTACCTCCAAACCTTATCTTGATAGCAACCCATAATTGTTTTGCATCCTTAGCATCATGGAACTTCAATAGGTGACCATCAGGAATAGCAGACAACAGTATGTTGAGAGCCTTGTCTTGATTTCTTTTTACAGCAGCTGATAGCTGATAGTTGTGGCTAAGGCGGTTTAGGTTGTCTAGGAACTTCTATAGGTTCTTCAAGAACTTGATTACCATTGACAATTACATCCCATAGTGCATGGTCTGTAATAGCAGTGTACTGCCTTATCTTCATGCTCCATAAATCATATTCTCCCTTATTTATTATAGGAATTCTGACCGTAGTGATGGATGGGATTGGTGCAGGTTCAGGTGTCGACATCTTTTAGGGTTTGTTTTTAAAATCGGTTTGTTTTATGGTTTCTTCTTAATCAGAGTTTCCACACAAGCTCTGATACCACTTGTTGGATTGATTTACTCTGACCAAACTAACTATGTAGTTTGTTAAGGGTTTAGTAATCTCAGATAAATCCTAAACTACTAACAATGAAACACTGAATAACTTTATTAAGTATGCGGAATCTACTTCAACAAAGCTAAGAAGAATAATAAACTTCAATGATTTTATTAAAACCTTTGAACCAGCTTACGTACACAGATTCACCAACAACCCTAATAACTCTAATATCGAACTTGTATTGTATCTCTAATCGTATTCGTCTAATGCCAACCTAGGGATCCTTTTATAGGCATAAGAAAACCTAGTTGGTTTACAATACTTGAACGACAAGTAAACTAACTCTAACTTAGAACATTCTAGATTTACATAACAATCCTTAAACAATTTGCATGATTTGCATGTCAGTCCTTTTACTTCAGCAGCACTTTGACGAGCAGTTCTTTGACTTTATTCTTTGAGCAGTACTTTGACCTTTATATGAGAGCAGTACTTTGATAAGCAGCAGTATTTGACTTTATGTCCCAACAGTACTCACAGATAAACCAATTGAGTGGACGTTCCTAAAGCCCGACAGATCAATAAGAATGGTCAAATGGGCCGCAGAATTAGAAAAGTACGATATAGAATATGGGACGGAGGGTTACTTCGAAGGATATACGGATAAACCTGCGGAGGAAGAGGAAACAAACATGTCTTCCAACAGAAACACCTTCGAAGCTAAAAAGGAAGAAAAACATCAAGTGGGCGACTTAAAGATGCATGAGACTTCGCATAGTCCGAAAAAAGGCAAATGCCTCGTCGAACCTCGTTTTGAATCGGAGGAAGAGCAGCAAGTTTCAACACAATGATCCAGGAGTAAACGCTTATCAAAAATCAAAGTTCGTAGCATCCCGTAGGTAATATGCTACCTATTTAAGTTTAAAGTATACGATGGACGACGCAGCAGTCGGGTCTACATACTGATAACTCCCTTACAAGCCTGGGTTGTCTTATCTTTCGTAAGTTCCAATACGGGATTCGAAATTAAATGGTTTTTCATTCATGTATTGATTTCTTCTCATGATGGGAAAAAAGCATTAATGGTAGGTACCCTAGTTTTCATTTCTTAAAATGATGTAATCCTCCCTACCCAATTAATGATATGGCACATTCCCTTTGAAATCTCTTGTCTTGTTTTATATAACAAAGATTTTATCAACCAAGTACTTAAAGTTCAATGTTCGAAGAATACATCAAGATAACCTTATCTTGAAAGCATTACATTCAATTCACATTAACTTTCCTAAGAGTCTCAGGGTATTCAAAGCCCTCCGCACTAAAAGGATAAAGATGGAGTGAGTCGCGACCCTCCGTCAGCAGTCAAATTATACGATTGTTAAAACTCTTGGTTCAGTTAATGAAAATACCTACTATATACAATAACGTTTATCAATAACGTTAAGAAGAAAAAATTAATAGCAAAAAAGAACAGAGATTATATATATATTATACTATAATCATATACATATATATATCTCAGT
>LBNU01000307.1:276520-295390 GCA_014162995.1 Artemisia annua
TTACGAACTATTCATTCCCGGGGGGAAAGCACTATTCATGCATTATCATTCATATCGTCATGTGAATAGTAAATTTTCTGAACGCTTCTCGGAATCTCAAATTGACTCCAAAAACGATGAATAGTAAAATGATGAATAGTGATCGATGAATAGTAAATGATGAATAGTAACGGGTGAATAGTGAAATGTCGAGGTTTGGGGAATGACCTGAAATTACGGGTTGTGATATCATGCTTCATGGGGGGACATAAGACTTCCTTGTGTTGCTGGGGAGGGGGGCTTCTCTGGACTTGCTTTGGCAAAGGACGGAGGTTCCTCAACATTAGTCTGGTCACCAGGGGAAGGAGGCTGCACAAGAGATTCCTTGTTCAATGGGGAGGGAGGCTTCTCAGAAGTTGCTTTCACTGACGGAGGCTTGACAGGAGTACCTTTTTTGCTGGATGAGGGAGGCTGAGCCCTTCGAGGCTTCTTAGCAAGGAATGCCTCAACGGAAGCCATTGGGTCTTTGGTTGCCTCTCGGAGGAAGGGGTATTCTACGGCTGCAAAAGCATTGCTGGCATAGTCATACTCCTTTTCATGAGTAGAGCGGTAGTAGGGTACTTTCGATAAGTCCACCGGCTTGCCAGTTTTAGCAATCTCTTCTAGCGTGGTGCATTTCCCGTGATACATCGTAGCGTTCACCAAGTCTGCTACCACTTTCCCAACCTCATCACTATGGTACAACTCCATAGAAATATAAGGCACAACCTTCGACACGACCTCAGCCCTATCCTTTTTTAGGGTCTTGTGTTGACGCTTCAACCCATCCAGTTCTTCTCGGAGTTTGATTTCTTTTCCTTTGAGTTTTGTTCTCTCCGACTCCAGACTCTCACACTTGGACTCCAGGGTAGCAATCTCCTCCTTATACTCCTCCATCTTGGCCTCCTCCAAGTGAAGCCTCTTACATTCTGAACGGGCATCCTTGAGCTTCTTTTCAAGATCCTTAATGTCGGATCGCAGGTCCTGAACCAACGGGTTCTTCTCAATCTCTTCCGTGGCTTCTTCACACTTCGCTTTCAGATCAGGAAGCTCCTGGTCCTTAGAATAGCATCCATTTTTTCCCTAGCACCCTTCACTGTACGAATCAGATCCCTTGTACGATCATTGAGGTGATTGTCCAGCACTGCTTGTCTCGTGTAGCTCTTATCATGAAGATCACATAGCTCCTCCATGGACAAGTTGTCAAGGACTCCCCTCTAGCTGGGCGGGGTAACCTTCTCCACTAGTTGGTGACAAGCAAGGGCATCCAGAAGCTCTTTAGTGTTGGGCAAGCCTGCAGAACAGATATTTGTTAAATGCATAAAGTATTACCCATCTTTACATGATATATAACTTGAACTTACCATGGATGTCATCATCAAGATCTTGTGGCGCAGACTGAATAGCTTTACCTTTGAGACCCTTCTGCCTAGTAGTCCTCGAAGACGGAGTGGGCAGTAGAAGCTTCCTCTTCGGATTGGCCTTGATAGCTTTTGCCTCTGTACCTTTCCTGCTTCGTACCCTATTGGCTATGCCGGAGGACCCTACGATCATAACAGGCTCCTTATCGGAGGGTGGATCATCCGAGTCTCCAATGTTCTCAACAAGTTGTGGTGCTTCCTCTATAGCCAATGGTTTCTCAGACTTGATAGGCTTCGCGGAAGCAATGGGCTCAACAGCAATGGCATCAACATCGTTGTTGTTTACAGAAACAGACGGAGAGCCAACACCATAGCTAACATCTTTAGGATCTTTGGGAAGGAAGCTTGTTTCCCTCGCTCCACCAGCTACAATGAAATTCCTGAAAGACATTCCTGCAAACATTGAAGAAAAGAATAAATATCATCAGATAAGTTGTTTAAATTATTCAAATGTGAATGTACATACTTTCTCCATCACAAATAATTTCAGGCTCCAACGGTGAACCCTCCCAGCGCTCAACTATGCCAGCCATATACAGGATAGGCTCAGGGACGTTTGCACGTTCACCGGATGACGAGCCAAGCGTTGGTATAACGGATTCCTTCGAACAGTGTAAGGAAGCTCATCATTGAAACGCCTCTTATCGAACCTGTATGCTTCATCCAAAAGGGCAGGGTACTCCGGAGGTATGATTGTATCTTCGATATAAAAGAAACTACCTTTCCAGTCCGGTATATTTGTAAATGGTTTTAAAAGCAATGGCGGGACATCAGCATCTCCCCTTTTGGCTAAAGTCGACCAATTTCCACCAGGATACAGATTCATAAAGCCCCCAAGTACATTTAGTGTTGGCTCATAGCCGTAGGCTTTACACATTACGATGTATGTTGTGAGCTTAGTCAGGCCAAAAGGGTTAAACCTAGAGATAAGTACTTTATAGTACTGCATAAACTCTAAAATCAAAGGGTGAATCGGTATTCTTAGGTTTGATAAAGTGAAAGCATGAATGCAAAGCCCTACATAGCCATTTGGTGCATCAAAGATAGCCTGATGCTTCTTGGGAAGCATGATTTTATATTCACTAGGTATCGGGTAATCTTCAAGAAACTCACGTAAAGCCTCTCTTGATAGAGTACATTTTTGCTCTTTGATTATAAATTTTGCGCTCATACTCATAATGATAACAGATAAAGATTAGAGACGAAAGTTTACCTTTTCAGCAGAGGGAAGTGAGAAAAGCAGGGTCGTGCTTTTAATCAAAGAAATTTTCAAAATGTGTAACTGTTTGTAATTGTAGGCGGAGAGGTAAAATAATCTAGGGTTGGAAGGTGAAAACCTTTTATACCGCTTATCTTTTTAATCAGCGCCGTACAGGTGTCCTTGTGATTTGGGTTTATCCGGATTTCAAAAGGGTTATATACTTCTTGAAGGGACATTTGCGAATACCAAACCCGGAGCTTTAAAGGGTTTAGGTGCAAGTGGTTTAAATGATAATGGCCGCATTTAATGCGCAATTAGTTGGCTAAGTGCTTATTTTTCGCATTTTTTGAAACACTCTTGGCGCTTTTATGTAGATTTAGTGATAGAGTCGTAAGCAATGCACCTTCACACATGTACATTACTTTTGATTGGGGGGCTTGATAATGTACCCTCCGAGTAAGTCGAAGGACTCCCCTTCGGGGCTACTCGAAACCTACATAATCGCAGGCTCTGGCTAGCCTCCTAACACTTTCACTGGCGTAAAACTAGTCATCTATGACTTAGTTACCAGATGGGAATTCGCCAGTCGAAGGATTAAACCCTTCGGGGTACCCCTCGATGAAATGTTAGGACGGAATAAAGCCAAGTCTCAACATAGGGAAGACCAAGTCTTACCCACGTCTCATCTTCCTCCTTAGCTCTCCCGCTAAACCAGGAGGAGTGGGACACTAACCCCAAGCGGTTGCCACTTATCATGGGACGCCCCCATGATCTCCGAAAAAGGTGTAAGCACTCTCCAAGCTGTTTTTCTCCTCTATAAATAGCTTGGACGATCCACAAGTCTGGTATGCAATCTTAACAACTCTACTCTACTATACTTTCACTAAATTTCTCATACCAAATACTTATTCACACGCCGGAGGTGGTTCGCAGGGCCCAACCCCTACGCAATCACTTAACGTAGTGTCTTCGTATTTCTTATTTTCAGGTTAGACACAAGCTTGACTCAACCACATCATCCCCTATATCCTTTGATCATCATCAAAGGCCTGGTCGTGCAAAATATTGTACAATCAAGTACCCACGATGAACAATACCCCGATGAACAGTACCCGATGAATAGTACCATATGAACAGTAATTTTTTTCTTTTTTTCTTAAACCCTAATTGTAAGCCCTCTCAACGAGAGCTCTCAATGGAAGCACCAATTGATACGAGCCTTGTAGATAGTATCGGGATAGGGCACCACTTTTACCGTGTGCGAGCTCCTTAAGAATATTAAAGAAGAGAACTAGAGATTTGTTTATCTTAAACTTTGATTGATTTCTTCATAATAATGATTCGGTGTATATAACTGAATAACCCTAGCTTGTAAAATAAGTCAAACATAAAAACATATCTAAACAATGACACTTCCTAATACGACACAAAGACATATCCTAAATAAATAAACATGACATAAAGCCCGGGGCGTATCATTCCCCACTCTTTCGAAATCACCTTGTCCTCAAGGTGTGGTCTTGAGAAATTTCTCTTGATTCCGGGATCCCATATCCTAATCCTAATACTAGTCCTATCTTCCACTCCGTAGTTTTCCTGCCTTCCGCTACTGCAACCAACACCTTTTTCCTCACAAAGTCTGACGAAGGTGTTTTTCTAGGATATTCCCAAATAAGCAAATCATACATAGTGCTTAACAATAAAACCTTAAGGATCGAGGAATCTGATGCGTGGGTTTTGCAACCTTTGCACTTAGGTTTTACCTCTCAAGGGATCTTGAGAAGCTTACAACCCCCACCAGGCAGTGTACCTGACCGATGTAGTATAGTGAAGTGGCAAGTACCGGGGGATTGATCGTTCTCTGGGGGAATAGTGCCGTTAGGCTTGAAAAGCTTCTCTAATTAGGTCTAAGGGTTCTGGGGGAATAGTGTCGTTAGGCTTGAAAATCTTCTCTAATTAGGTCTAAGGGTTGAGGGATGATTCTTTTTGTATTTTATGTTTTATGAAAGCAATTAAAAATCTCGGGTTTTGGAAGAGTGGGCGGAATTAGTTGCTAGTTAACTAACCCAAATAACTACTTTTGCAAATAAAATGAAATAACAAGGAAAAGTAAATGGTTGTGAAACTTATATGAGAGAAAAATGTGTTTACTTAGATTTCCTTACTCCCTAGCTATCTTTTACCGGTTAATTGGTTTGTTGTAATTGTGTGGATGATGGGTTGTATTCCTTTAAACCATTCCTAGGGCCGTGTACGATCTTCCCTAACTCTATAAGCTCCTACTTCACTCCTATGTCGAGCCGACTAAAAGCTCCTAACATAGGATCACTAGAATTTTCTTATGCATTAAATACAACCATATAATCGTAGTACACATCCGATTCATGTTTCTTATGACGTTCAAGCAAGTTACCGTATAGGAGGTTAGCCAGTTTTCTTAAGCCTAACATCGACTTCACCCACCCACAACAATCACAAACAAACCAACAACATGTAATCAATAGCTAGGTTTCATTAGATCCAAGCAAACACAATAAAGACCTAGCCTAGCATGTTAATTGAAAGACAAGCATAAGATATAATCAAACAATACATAGACATATTGATTGATTTGGAAGAAGACTTATCTTTCATTAAGCATCCAAAATCTTTCTGGGGTGTCTAGTGCAAAAATCATCCACCTTGTTTTCAAAGAATGACGCCGTCACCTTGTATAGCGTGACGCCGTCAGGTACAATTTCCAGCATAATTTGAGACTTTGTCGTTTTCTTCACTTTTATGCTCCAAAAACGTCCAAAATGCTTCCTTTTCTAGATTTCCTCTCCAAAGTACCTAAAATGACAAAATTAAAGGAACGATTTAAGGCAATGTTTGATCAAATAATCACAGATTAGGGATTAAATGACCCCCCTAAAAGCGTAACACTTTTCGCCTCATCAAATACCCTTACACTTGAGATTTGCTTGTCCTCAAGCAAATGCGCTTTTATTCCAATCAAAATATGAGCTAGGGGTCATTTAACACTAATATAAAAGTAATTACAACAAATAGTTATTCCACCCTAGTCATAACAAGCACGGAAATCATACACTAGCACCTCACAAATAGTGTTTGGATACTCTCATCTCTCGGGTGTTATAAACCTATATAACTAAATGGAAATGGAAGAAATATCACTCACTACCTGTCATAGCAAATAGATTACCATAGGCTTGGGAAAGGATCAAAAACCTCATCCACTAGGCGTAAGCACCTAAGATAAACTATCAAAGAGGGCTTTTCAAGGGTTGTAACGTTAGGTGTAGGGATATGTTAAACGCGGTTTTGTTAGAATAAAGGGTATTTTTAGTGGTGGCAAGTTAATTATCTTGATCAAATACATGCACAAAGTGGCGTTGCTAAGCCAAGACTCGACTCGACTTAAGCTAAAAAGAAAATAACATAAACATAAATAAAGATGAAATGAAACGGGATTGTAGTCCGTATTTTTTTTCTACTTTTTTTTTCCATTTTTATTTTTTCGTTTTTCTTGTTTTTTGATTTTTTACACTCTTACCCTACCATCCAAAATAATACTTCCTAGGGGCCTCGGTTCTCCCCTTACACTTGAAGTTTTACATACTTTACAATTAACTATTCTAATGACTCGAATTAAGATAATTGAAAAACTTGGAGTACTTTAAAATATCAACGCACATGTGGGGGTAACAATTGACTTCTTCCCCATTACTCCATTACATTAGTACTTTACCCATGAGTCCCAATCGTCCCAAAACAATATGTACAAGGATATGACTCGACTTAGCAACCATGTAATCAATTAGACAATTAACTAAGGGTTTAAACAAATGTTGTCACAATAATGCACTAAAGGTGAGTGCATACAAGGTAGGCTAAGGCGATTTGGGTGTACATTTGGGTGGATTGTTAACAAATTCATTCTAGGGGTGAATGTCACATATTTGGGGAAAATTTTTTGAGTGGTACGGTTTTTGTGCTAGTCATACAATTCCCTATCCATGAGACGCTTATTAAGGCTAAAGTTTCACTCCTATATGTTGTAAAAAAATTTAAATTTGGCGCTAATATTGCCCTAACAAATATTTCTCTCGGTTTTATTACACATCTACCATCAAACAAAACAAAAATCAAGCGTAATAGCATTTTCTAAGGTGTCTTCATTTACCCCCTTACACTTAAACCGAACATTGTCCCCAATGTTCACATAAAAGATGTAAAAGTAGAAAAAGAAAGAATGAAACAAATATTCTCCTGATTCGTTTGATGTGGATCATGTGGTAACATGGTTAGATCTTCTTCCAAGATGATGTAAAAGCTCCAAGATCAAAGCGACGCCAAAAGCTTGATGTCATGAACTTGATTCCATGTCCATCTTCTTGTCTAATGTAACATGTTAAACCTGAGAAAACAATCTAGGCAAACCTCGCGTAAAATTGGCGGCAAACTCTATATATGGATATAATGCTTGTGGAATGAAAGTTTTGCAAATTCCTGGAATTAAAGATGCAGTAATTTTTATAATCCGGCAGAAAAACTAAGTTTTAAAAACGTTTTCTGGAATCAGTAACTGACGCCGTCAGGTTTTAAAGCCTGACGCCGTCAGAATTGATCTGACAGAATTCTTATATTTAGTTTCCGGAAAATTTCTGGAAAAACAATTACCTTAATTCCTGGAATCTTGCAAAATTTCATTATGACTCGATACAAGCATTTGACTTGAACAAATACTAGTATGTATGTTTATTTTATATCGCTACAATTCATGTTCCAATTCCTTCTTATAAACAAATTAATAATAGTGTTGCAAAAATCGGCCAACTCGGCCGATTAATCGGCGATTAATCGCTACTCGGCCATGGAAATTGGTGAGTTTTACAAGATAATCGGCCGATTAATCGGCTATTACAAGGTAATCGGCCGATTAATCAGTTAAAAATCGCTACTCGGCCATGGACTGCCTCAGTACCGATTCACGATTTTTGCAACATTAGATTTCCCTTACACTTATGTTTTGCAAAATACCTTTATATGTAGTTAAGACGAAGTTAAAAACAAAATAAAGCATTTTCACAATTTGAATTTGAAACATGAATTGTGAACAATAAAAATACAACATACATACGGAAACAAATAAATTCAAATAAACAAACACACAAAACAATTAAAGCTTAGGTTGCCTCCCAAGAAGCGCTTTTCTTTATTAACGAGTCTTGTAGCTAGACTCAAAGTCACTCTATTACGTGACTTCATCGCGTGATATGACGTACCCCTGGTAGAGATAATCCTTGCCATCATGGGGGTAGTGCTTTAACCATTCTACATTTGCAGTCACTTCTCCTCCTCTTTTGCTGCTCAAGGTTACGACCTCATCCCATCCTCGGCCTTTGATTGTGAATGGTCCATACCACCAGGGGCTTGGTTTGTCGGGGGGGTACTTTTATTTCTGAATGTTGCAGGAGCACTAAGTCCCCTTCTGTAAACTTGATGTGCGTGATGTGTCGTTGCGGTTTAGCAGTTTAATGCCTACTTAAGTTTTACATTTATATTTAGCCGACTTATCAATAACACACACACTTAACGAGCAGTGTACCCGGTCAGTTTGCATATAATGGTTAGCAGAGTGTCGATCACTAAGAGTGGAACGTATTATCTACTTATCATAATCAGTATTTTAATATCTAAGTTAGTTTTACAGTCTAATCTAATGATAGGGGGTTCAGCCTGAGAGACTGCCACGGTTTGGTTATCTAATTAAGCAGTAAATACTAATGAGAACAAATCAGCGAATAGCATACACGTACACAGATAGATAGTAGAGACAATAAGAAGACCTGTCCTGATAATTAAGATAGCTTGTCACTTGTTTTATTTCTAGTTTTATATGAAGTGTATAAAATTAATCCGTACTCGTTGGCTATTATATCGGCGAGTAAACCCTTAATGATTACTGATGAATATCCTACTCATCCAAAGACATCAGAGTGAGTAGGCGAGGAAGGAGTATGGCGGCTCAGCAGTGCTCAGCTAGACACAGAGGTAATCAATGCACTAATATAAGGAAACCAAAGATATCAAACATATAAACTTTAATCGATGGGAAGCAATTTTAAGACGGGCATTTGATTATTGCGTACTCACAAACTACCGGCCATCAATCCTAATGGATTCAAAGCTTACTATTACAATAAAAAAAACTACTTAAAGAATTAAATACATGCAGGACCTTCTTACAGCTCTAAGATCTTCGTTTAGGGTGTATCTTGTGTTGCTTGTTCGTCTTAATTCGTCTCCTTAGGGTTATGGTGCACACAAAATTCGTCTAGGTCTTGGGGTATTTATAGTTTCTGTCTGAGCATTCGATGCGGCGCATGTAATGATGAGATGCGGCCCATTGACTTAACTTCGCGTGGGGTCCAAGCTTATTATATTCTGGAATATTCGTACACCGCCTTTAGATGCGGCGTAACTTGAATCTTTATGCGGCGCATGTCCTTCACTTGTCTTGGATTGTTTCTGGTGAAGTCTTGATAGTGATACGCCGTATTTCAATTGTGTGATGCGGCGTATCTGGAGTAGAACGAGCTTGATCTTCTTCTTTGACCAGAGTTTCATATGCGGCGCATGGTAGAATTCCATGCGGCGCATTCTTCAAAGTCAGGCATTGGTCTTCGAATTCATCTAAGTATGATATTGCGGCGTACCTGTTGAGTGAAATACGATGCATCTTCTGGGTGTCAGTAGACTTCTGACATCTTGTTCGTTTTGCTCCGTAATTAGTCCAAAATCGTCAAGTTTCACCTTTTACCTGTTTTTACTTGAGAATCACTAAAGTAAACGTTAAAACACCGATTCTCATACATAATAAAGTAAAACAGGTTAAATAAATAGGATAAATGATGCTAATAAAATGTATTTATTTGAGTTAATTAAATATCCCCCCACTTGAACTTTATTTGTCCCCAAGTAAACCTTAAATTTAATCTTAAATGTATCCTAAAAGGTATTAGGATTTATTTTTAATGGTTAAGCATGTATTCGTTTTATCATAATCACACAATCAACCACTTAACGAAGTAGAAACAAAATAACTTTTTCAATACAAAACAATTCTAAATCGTTTAGTTGCTAGTTGTGACGAATATTCTATCATAAGCTTGACAAGTATACGCATCTCCCCCACTAAAGCCAAGGAGTAACAAGTCTAAAGCGGTAAAATGGGTTAGTAGGTTAAGGGTTGATCATTCTTTTTAATCTCTATCGATCTCATATTCCAGAAAAGGCGACAAAATCACGAATACATGATCGAATCCACGACCACGATACTCGCAATTGCTCAATTCCTTAACTCGAATAGGCTAAAGATAGGACCAAGTAATCTTCACCAATAATATTATATCAAAAAGGGCGACAAAATCATAAATACATAGCCGAATCCACGACTACGATACTTAAGATTGCTCAAATCCCTAATCTCAATAAATCAAAGGTTCGGATGAAGAATGATATAGGGTATGGATAATATTTGGGATATAAATTGGTGTAAAATAAAAATGAACAAAACAAATAGATTAAAATCCTAAGTGTGGTTAATTACTTTCCCAACCATCCCATGAATAAGACTCATATCATTGAATAACTCACGCTTTTGACTCATGTAACTCACGCTTTAGGTAGACACAAATTATACTCAATAAAATCTTAAACAAAGAATAACCTTAGTTGGCGTTCCCGTAACGGCCAACTCCCTTTCAATCATAAATATAATATATAACAACAAATAGTGGTGATATCTCCACTTTTACAAAACTTTACATAAGTTGGTTAAAAACAAACTTCCAACTTTTTCTTCTTTCTTTTTCTTTTCTATTTTTTTGATTTTTTTTTGTTGTAAAATTTCACAACTTTTCTATCACGATTTTTCCGGATAATTTTTCCATACTTTTCATAACTTTCAGAAAATACATGTAATAGTGAAAGTAGTAAACACACGAAAACTAAAAATATATACAATATGTACTTTCACTCTAATTGCATTGTGCAATTTCACGACCTAACCAAAGATAATGAATTACGCACGCGAACACAAGTAATGTAAGGAAACACACTTTGCCTAAAGTAACTAACCACGGATTTGAATCTACAGGGTAGGCTAGGGTGTAATGAAACATTTTAACAAAGGTGTAAGAAACGAAAGGAATGGCTCTGAGGGTTTTTCTAAGGGTATCTTACTCTAAAAATGAGAGTAACAAAAGGGTTTATACGGGGGTTAACTAACCGGTGTAGCTAGTTAATATCACAAAACATATAAAGGCTTTTTGGGTGTAATCCTAGAATTTTACCAAGTTAGACAAGTCATTCCAATTATATCGATAATACTCATTATGGTGGTCTCGAGTAGTATACAAGCTAAGTTCTAAAGTTTACAAGTCACCAGCACACTAAAGTTTTTGATTTTAGGAAAAAATAATGTTATGTGTGCGGCTATGTAATTTAGACTTAAACAAAAACATGCTAATTTTTTTTTAAAATTATGATATATTAAGCGCATTTTAAGGATATTTTGAAAAAGTTTGGACAAGTAAGTGTTCTAATTCTCCATTCCCCCTCTTAAGTTAATCAACGTCCTTGCTGTTTGTTTTAAAGGATTAAAAACTAGAAAATAAAAGAATTAGAATAGAAAAACTTCCCTGATATTTGCTCGGAATGATCCTCCATTATGCGTTTGCGAGCAAATATCAACTTTCTTGTAGATTAGAACGTTAAAGCTTCATGAATGATGTATCCACAAAAAGTGTAGGAATCTATAATACCACCTAGACTTTTACATCCCTGAGTTAAGAAGGTTCAACTTGCATAATACATTAGTAGTTAGTGAAAATAAAACCTAAAAAATAAAATTAAAAATCATCAGGTCAGTCGATACGCCGCATCCTATGGAAGAAGATGCGCCGTATCGAGCCTGGAATTAATATGAAATAAAATATTGTACAGGATAGGATGCGTCGCATCCATGTTACTAGATGCGGCGCATATTGTTACTGCTAATTGTTTGACAAAAATTTCATGGTATCAATGTACACAATTCCAATCTGTAGATATGCTGAACTGAATGCCAGTCTTGCTAGGTTGAACATTGAAAAAACATCATTAATAAACTGACATTAAAATTCGAGCAATATTACAATTCAGGTTAATAATATCGATAAATATACAAAGGTAAAGATGAATTAGACAAGGTTGTCTTCAATCCTCAGCCTTTGTATTCATCAACTTGTGATGGTTCTTTGTCGTAATAAACAAGCCTGCATATAATCAAGACTTGTTATTTGAAACAACACTGGAGAAATCATCACATCAGAGGTTCTTGGAAGAATCGTTCCGATTCTTTTAGAGCCGCAGACAATGCTGGTGGAACCGGTTTCAATACACGCGATTATCCCAAGCATTGATGTTGATGATTTCAAGTGATTGCTCAATGTTGTGTTAGGGTATCCTTAACATGACGTGTTTCGAATTTCCCGAAGGAAGTTGTTTTGAAAGAGCTTCTTTCCTCCAAATGTTCCTGCATTGAATAGTTATCTACAAAGAAAAACTCGAATTAGATCGTAATGCCAATTAAAAGATGCGGCGTATTGAAATATTAATGCGCCGTATCTTTTTAGAAGATACGGAGCATATAGAAAATAGATGGGCCGCATCTATACATGAGCAGACTCACAGTCAACAGATTATGCAACAATACAGCAATCGATGTCAAAATAATTTTCCATACATAGATCGGCTAAACTAAGTTCTACCAGCCAATACCCCTAACTATTTTACCCGATCTACCATAATACTTAGAGCATAGTAGTAACTATAATTTTCAATAAAAATTAAAGATTATAATGCAATAGAAAACAATGAGGATAGAATATAGATCAAGGTTAGTACCTTTGGTGTTAGATTGACCGATTAATTAAGAAAGTAGTATAGCCCATCTATCTTATCAAATTTTCATTTTTAGGGTAATGAATGATAATGGTTGCTGAATAACAGCATTATATAGACCGTCATAGATGCGGCGTATCACATTAGAGTAATGCGCCGTATCTTAAAATAATATCTACCTCGTAGAAAGAGTAGATAATGCGACGCATACTGATAACGTAATGCGCCGTATTGGTCCAATAACGTAGTGGATAAGGATAAATTCACCTTATCACTTTCCCAAGAGAAACTAATTAGAAAACATACCTTGATAATTGCGATTCTTATCATTATATGTCTACTTGGGGTTGAACGGTACCGTTTTATACTGGATTATAATCTCGTTTTTTTAATTATAATTTGTTTCATGGTTAGAAACAAACAACGTTTTGAGCTTATAAAATTGAGATTACAGTTTGGACACGATGTATTACATAGGTCAATGTTTGAAGAATTTTCACGGAAATCGTAACTTTCATTGTGGATTTCAGTGTTTTTGCATTTAGGTAATTAATTAAGAAGATAGGTTTGTATTAACGTTTAGCATGTAAGTTTCACTTTTTTGTAAACCGTTTCTTAAAAAATTTTCTTTTCAGACATGAAGATGTAATAATCGGATTTAGATAATTCACTTTTGTCGTTTAAAAATTCGGGAGAAGATCTGAAGAGAACTCTCCTTAAGTATAAGTGAATTACTATAAAAGATAGCTGGAATTCCAATTCAAGAAAAATTGAGACACTCAATGTTAACTGCATGGAGCCCTCTTACCTTTACTGCTTATTGCAAATTTCCAGTTATCGTAGATTTGATCACTTCATCTATGATTCTCTAGTTAGGTCCAGAACGTAATCTTTATTGCAATGATAAATTCATCTATATCCTGAAAGTAAACTAACTTGTGCACATGAGTAGTGAAATGATCAAAGTAGTTATCAAAAATCAATTATATTTATAAAAATTAAATGCGCCGTATTAGCAGAAGCTAATGCGCCATATTTTCGTTACGATTCAAAATATAAGATTTTTGATTTAGTAGATGCGCCATATCGATAAAAATCGATGCGTCGCTTCTGTTTAATAATTCGAAAACTGTTTTTACTTTTATATATTAAATACGCCGTATCTGTTAAAACAGCTGCGTCGTATGGCGTTAGGGTTTCGAAAAATTCTTTATTAAAAACAGAATACGCCGTATCTTGGGGAAAGATATGTCGTACTCGAGTTATTAAACGCATTGTATTTTATAAAATTAAAAACGCAATACGCCGCATCCGATAAACAGATGCACCGTATCGTTTGTATCTGCACAGTACAACGTCAGTAGGTAAAAAAAAGAAAATAAAATAAAATAAAAATAAAATAAACTAAAAAGAAAATTACAGAAAATTAAACACACAAAAACAGTAAATATGCAAATTATACAATGAATGCACATTATCTAATATACAACAAGTTAGGGGTTAGTGTCTAAAAACCTAATAAAAAGATAAAAAAACTAATTAAAATACTAATCAATTTAACAGATAATAACAATTCACTCCCCGGCAGCGGCGCCAAAAAACTTGATGCGCGTGATGTGTCGTTGCAGTTTAGCAGTTTAATGCCAGCTCAAGTTTTACATTTATATTTAGCCGACTTATCAATAACACACACACTTAACGAGCAGTGTACCCGGTCAGTTTGCATATAATGGTAAGCAGAGTGTCGATCACTAAGAGTGGAACGTATTATCTAATTATCCTAATCAGTATTTTAATATCTAAGTTAGTTTTACAGTCTAATCTAATGATAGGGGGTTCAGCCTGAGAGACTGCCACGGTTTGGTTATCTAATTAAACAGTAAATACTAATGAGAACAAATCAGCGAATAACATGCACGTACACAGATAGATAGTAGAGACAATAAGAAGCCCTGTCCTGATAATTAAGATAGCTTGTCACTTGTTTTATTGCTAGTTTAATATGAAGTGTATAAAATTAATCCGTACTCGTTGGCTATTATATCGGCGAGTAAACCCTTAATGATTACTTATGAATATCCTACTCATCCAAAGACATCGGAGTGAGTAGGCGAGGAAGGAGTATGGCGGCTCAGCAGTGCTCAGCTAGACACAGAGGTAATCAATGCACTAATATAAGGAAACCAAAGACATCAAACATATAAACTTTAATCAATGGGAAAGCAATTTTAAGGCGGGCATTTGATTATTGCATACTCACAAACTACCGGCCATCAATCCTGATGGATTCAAAGCTTACTATTACAATAAAACAAAACTACTTAATGAATTAAAAAAATGTAGGACCTTCTTACAGCTCTAAGATCTTCGTTTGTGGTGTGTCTTGTGTTGCTTGTTCATCTGAATTCATCTCCTTAGGGTTATGGTACACACAAAATTCGTCTAGGTCTTGGGGTATTTATAATTTCTGTCTGAGGGTTCGATGCGGCGCATGTAATGATGAGACGCGGCGCATTGACTTAACTTCGCGTGGGGTCCAAGCTTATTATATTCTGGAATATTCGTACACCGCCTTTAGATGCGGCGTAACTTGAATCTTTATGCGGCGCATGTCCTTCAGTTGTCTTGGATTGTTTCTGGTGAAGTCTTGATAGTGATACGCCGTATGTCAATTGTGTGATGCGGCGTATCTGGAGTAGAACGAGCTTGATCTTCTTCTTTGACCAGAGTTTCATATGCGGCGCATGGTAGAATTCCATGCGGCGCATTCTTCAAAGTCAGGCAATGGTCTTCGAATTCTTCTAAGTATGATATTGCGGCGTAGTTGAGTGAGATACGGCGCATCTTCTGGGTTTCAGTAGACTTTTGACATCTTGTTCGTTTTGCTCCGTAATTAGTCCAAAATCGTCAAGTTTCACCTTTTACCTGTTTTTACCTGAGAATCACTAAAGTAAACATTAAAGCACCGATTCTCATACATAATAAAGTAAAACAAGTTAAATAAATAGGATAAATGATGCTAATAAAATGTACTTATTTGAGTTCATCAAATATCCCCCCACTTGAACTTGTCCCCAAGTAAACCTTAAATTTAATCTTATGAAAATGGATCCTAAAAGGTATTAGGATTTATTTTTAATGGTTAAGCATGTATTCGTTTTATCACAATCACACAACCAACCACTTAACGAAGTAGAAACAAAATAATTTTTTCAATACAAAACAATTCTAAATCGTTTAGTTGCTAGTTGTGACGAATATTCTATCATAAGCTTGACAAGTATATGCATATCACCCACTAAAGCCAAGGAGTAACAAGTCTAAAGCGGTAAAATGGGTTAGTAGGTTAATGGTTGATCATTCTTTTCAATCTCTATCGATCTCATATTCCAGAAAAGGCGACAAAATCACGAATACATGATCGAATCCACAACCACGATACTCGTAATTGCTCAATTCCTTAACTCGAATAAGCTAAAGATAGGACCAAGTAATCTTCACCAATAATATTATATCAAAAAGGGCGACAAAATCAAAAATACATAGCCGAATCCACGACTACGATACTTAAGATTGCTCAAATCCCTAATCTCAATAAATCAAAGGTTGGGATGAAGAATGATATAGGGTATGGATAATATTTGGGATATAAATTGGTGTAAATTAAAAATAAACAAAACGGATAGATTAAAATTCTAAGTGTGGTTAATTACTTTCCCAACCATCCCATGAATAAGACTCATTTCATTGAATAACTCNAATCGTCAAGTTTCACCTTTTACCTGTTTTTACCTGAGAATCACTAAAGTAAACATTAAAGCACCGATTCTCATACATAATAAAGTAAAACAAGTTAAACAAAAAGGATAAATGATGCTAATAAAATATACTTATTTGAGTTCATCAAAACTTCATAGGGTTCTCGTCCTGCTTATCACTCCCCTTAGAGTCGTTATCTCCATCCTTATATTCTCTAGCCTCGGTTCTTTTGTAATTCTTAATCCTTGTCTCCCATGCAAGGATTTTCTCTCGAACATGACCACGAGGCGTGCTGGAGTCTGCTTAAATCTTCTTTTGTAGCATGATTTCCTTTAAATAGTGTAGCCTCTCGTAATTTCCCGTACGATTAGTAAATAAATAAACATGAAATACAAGGTCTTGCGTTAAATTAAATGCTATTTTACGAGTGACAAATTTTTTTTATTTATTATCTATGACTTGTTACATAAATCACAACTGTAAATTGTGATTTGTCTTTTGCCTAGGAACGATACTTGCACACAAACCTAGATAGTCTAATTATCGTGAATATATTTTAAACGTTTATATTTTTATAATATACGTTTCGTTTATTTACCGTGTACTATTTATATATTTCCCGAGCCTATGAAAATTCCCGAGATTACCCACTAATATTATTGGACCGTAACCCGACCCTTGAAATTTACTACGTGGGCCCCCGTGACCCATTGGGCCACTTAAACCCAACTGCTAGCCAAACGGGCTCCCTTTTATTTTTCTTTTCTTTCTTTCGCTGGGCCGAACACAAACACAAGCCCAAAGGGCTTAAAACCCAAACACACCCTTAGTATATTTTTTTTCCTTTCTTTTCTTTCTTGTTCCCAGTCGTGACCAAGCCCAAACGCACCTTATTTTCTTACGATTTCTATACACAACACATATGTATTTTTGCTTATCTCGTTTCATCTAGTGCCCAAGAATCATGAACAATAAAACTTACACTCCCTCTCGCTCGTTTGCTACTCAAAAACTGACCAAAGTAAAGCACCAAACTCACCCTTGAAAGATAAGCTCCAAACGTGGCACCACATTCCTTCCAGCCTCCCATGCTCCCCAATGGCAACGAAACAAACACTATACACAATGTGATTGTCAGGAATGAATAGGAAGAAATCTTACACAATCTAAGTCTCGTAAACTCTCGATTGGACAAGAAATGAGGTGCTACTATTCGTATACATGCCACCTTCCAACTCTTGTGAACCTACCTTGTCCCTACACTTCATAAAACTCGCTATATAAGCTTTCCCATGCAAGCTTAAACGGTTACATGCACTTATACGTACCACTCTACACAAAATATAACGAGAGGAAGGAGTAACGAAGGACGAAAGGATTGCCAAGAGTACCATGACTCAAGTGAACCTAGGACTCCAAGTTTGATATCTCTTGAACCTTTGGTGGAACGTGAAGTAAACCACGAAGCTCTCGTACCCTCACGCGATCCATACGTACCATTTTTTCCCACCCCAAGTGGTGAGGTGAGAACTTGGAGACCCCTTATTATTATTTTCTTTTCGTCATTTTAGTTTTTGCACGTTTACTTTATCTATTTTATTCGTAATATAAGAACGTAACATATATGTTTTATTCGACATATGAAATGTTTAGTATACTGACAAGGTGTGACATAAAGTTTTTGATCTAAAACCAACGTTTGCATACTTAATTCAACACGTATATAAGTCACCTAGACCCATTCGTTAAATATGAAAACACTTAGAATTTTTCTAAATGTTGAGACTGTTTCAATATGAATTTTGCTCGATCACTTTAGCCTCGTTAAACTTAAATTCGACACATGACTATACCATTTTATTATTCGAACCCATCGTCGCCTTGGTTAACAAATAGGGAACACAATTCATTCGACCTAATAAACTCGTTTAACCTATTTGCCCAACCCTTTTTGAAGCGACCAAGACAGTTTTACAAAAACTAAAAACAACAAAACATGGGCTTAACTAAAGCCCAATAAGCTTTTGTGATAAGCTGGTCCTATAAGCTCTACTTTAATGTTTTTTACACTCTAATAATGAGCCCAAGTCCAGGCCCAAAACATTCATAAGCCCATTGGATCAAAAATCGTTATTGGGCCCTTAACTTGTCTTGTTAAGGCCCAATAAGTGTAAAAAGTGATTTTTAAGATATTAAGCTATTGAAATAAGTTGTTTAAGATGTTTTAAGCTTATTTATAAAGTATAAATGTTAAACTTTTAATTTGGTGATTTTTGGACTAAGTTTGCAAAATTTCTTAACTTAGGGACTAAAACTGCCAAAATGGGAAACTTAGGGTCTAAACTGTCAAAACTGTTTTTATGAGTTAGAAACTGTTAATATTGAAACATGGAAGTGAGAAATGTAAATTTTGATGCTTTTGGACTAGAAATGTAATAATATTTAACTTTGGACTAACGGTGTAAAACTTATACCGTTAGGGTTAAAAGTGTAATTTGGTAAAACTTGGAGAATTTTTCT
>LBNU01000310.1:0-20290 GCA_014162995.1 Artemisia annua
ACACATCATGGATACACGTCAGTTGAGTTGTATTGTATATCGTTGAATAAGCGTAGTACACATGTGGTTTCGGAGCTACCCAAAAGCCCGTTGTTATGTATAAGCTAAGGTGCTTTAAGACTTCGGATTGAGATCGGACCATGGATCCTAGATTCCAACCCTAGCAGTTGGCGGTAGGTCTTGGATTGAAACCGTGAAGGTTCGGAGTCGAGAAGTTACTAAGGCAAGAAAAAGTAAAAAAAAGTGAAAAGAAAGAGAAAAAGAAAAAAATTGAGAAAAGAAAAAAAAATAATAAAAAGAAAGAATAAGGATGTACGTTGAAGATTTGTGGATCAAGAGTTCTAGTGTTAAGACTAAAGTTGGTCGCGCGTGAGGTGCATGTTACGATCCTAGATCGGACGCATGAGGTGCACGTGAAATGTACTCGCCAACTTATGTCTAGTTTTGATGTACTCCAAAGTCTTTGTATGTATCCAATATCCTTGATGTGGACCACATTTCTCTTGCAAACCTTCTTAAGGGAAGATCAATAACTACTTAGCGTTTGAATTTGGTATCTTTATCGGACTAAATCATATTGAAACGAGAAAACATGAAGCAATTCATTTCTCAAATCAATTAAAAAATTCTAGATGCACTAAGATTTGGGAGCGGGAGGTGACCACACACAAGTAACTTCCATGAGTGGTATTGGTATCTAGCGTCTAAGTAAGCGGTGATCTCGTTTTTGCACTTAGTTTGGGACTTGTGAAAAATCAGGAACGATGAATTTTATCCAATCGGTCACTTTTCTATGAATNAAACCTACCATTCAAATTAGGTATAGGATCATCAATAAAACCAATGAACTTACCATCCCCAACTAATTTATTCAACCATGGGTCATCATTAGAAATTCTAGGAATTTCAACATTTTCCTCACCCTCTGTTTGAAAATCCACAAAATCCTTAACATCATCTAGGTTTTCATGTTTGTCACTATCAGAAAAGTCACTGTCACTATCTGGACTAACCAAATTATCATCTTTTACCATTTCCATAACATTACAACCATTATGCTCACAATATAAGTCCATCTTACAATCATTTTCAATGGCTGCTATAACAAACTCAGCTAAATGTTCATCTGTTTTAAGCTCTTTGAGACCTATATTTAGTGGGTCACCAGGTTTAATGTAGTAAAAGGACTGTGGAGAGACAAGTACAAGTCTGCGCATAATAGGAAAGAACTCACTAAATAATAGGCCCTAGAAATCAACGTCTTCAACTACACGATGGTCACCTTCCAGATACTGAAGTGGGTTACTGACGAAAACACCATCGTGATAAAGATTGATGGTAAAATTAACCATCTTTCACCAAATCTGCAAAATTAGGGTTTCAGATATAAATTAGGGGTTTAAGATTTGAGCATTTACAAGACAAATTGACAATTATAAAATGATAAATACATGTTTATATTAGTATACCTTGAAGCAATCGACGCCAATTTTAACAGAGTAAATGGATTTGTAAATTAGGGTTTCGTGTGTGTTTAATTAGCGCGAACTGAGCAGATATTGTGAATATATAGGGGTAATTTTGGGGGGAAATGTACACGCTGGCTAATAATAGTGGGGTTTGGAACACGCTGGCATGCCACGTAAGTAATAACCTTTTAAGAAAATTCTAAAATAACTGCCACGTAAGAAAAAAACGAATTAAAATGAAAAATGTTATGTATTATGAAAATAAGTAAAGTTTATAGAGCATAATGAGTTTTTTTGAAAAGTACATTATGTATTTACGACTTTTTCCCTTTAGCTTTTTAACTTAAATGACTAATATACCCTTATCTTTATCTCATTCACTTATACCACCACATCTCACTCTCTCTCTCTAAAAAATTCCGACCACCATATTTACCACCACTTGAAGTTTTTCTTCTTTTTTTATTTAGATCTACAAGTATTTGCCACCACCATAAACGGATCTTGTCGCCACCACCATCACCAACCCAGATCCGACACAATCGAAAAACAAACACCCCCTTTTTTTTGTTGGTTCACTGTTAAAACCTGAGCTCGATAAAATCCAATACAATCGAATTTTTTTGTGGAATATTTATTCCTAAAACGTCAAGATAAGTGATGAGTTGACTCGTTTCCGAGTCAACACGCGCGTATGTCGCGATGTTCCTACCTTTCTTCTTCGATCTACACGAGTGGTGATGATAAAAGGTGATGGGGATAGTTTTTGGTGGCGCGTTGTGGTGCTAGGGTGGCGGTGATGATGGTTGTTGGGTGCGTGAGTCACGGCAAGATGAAGAGGGAGTGATGGTGGAAGTGTTGGTGGTGGTTGTGTGGTTGTAGAGGTGGCGGTGGTGGTGTCATGGGTGATGCCGGCGGCGGCTGTCAAAACCAAGTGTTGGATTACCCATTTTACTCTTTTTTGAATAACTTGAGTAATCAAGTAAACTGTAAATGAATCCTTACTATTAAAGGGATAAAAGGTAGCCATAGATGAGATCTCTGTAACACCCCCATTTTCACGTTTCACAGCGGATTTAGAGTTGGGGTATTACTTCATGGAATCACAGTTACAGTAATAGAAAATGACTCAAAAAGAGACGTTTTTATAGAATGAGTTATCATTCAATAAAATCATCAGAGTTTTATAAGAGGAGGTCCCCAAAATCTATGTTTGGTTTGAAACTTGAATGATAACTGAGTGAAAAGTCCTGCAAGCTTTGTACCACTCCATGCCATAATTCCCACAGAGCTTTGTTACCTAGGATACATGCTTAAAAGTCAACACTAGGTTGAGTGAGAGTCATAGGTTTAGGGTATGGGTGAATACAAGTTCCCTGGGTTCAGTTGTTACACCCATCTGGGAAAATGTATGTGTATGATAATTGTGATGCATGCACAATTATCAAGAGTGGGGTATGTTGCACTAAGCTCATGAAACCGCACTGACAGTCCTGTAGAACCGTAGAGGNAGACAACCAAGTGGTCTAAGTAGGAACAACCACAAACACAATCACAAGTATATAAAGCTAGTAAAGAACACCACAATATATACTGGTTCGGGATGGAGGGTTTATACCATCCGTACGTCCAGTTGCGAATCCATGACACGATACTATTCACTAGTATAATCCTTTCGGTGGACTACAAACCGTTACAATTCACTCCACCGATATTCGCCAATATCGATGCTCACAAAGAAGGAGTTACTCCCACGGTATTCCGCCCTCGGAAACCACCCTAAAGAATCTCGTGATTCGACTTACACTTGGTCACCTAGACCACAACCAAAACTTCCACCCGGAAGTATCAAACCCCAACTAGATCCCCAATGATCTAGGCTTGGTCACCAAGACACAAGACTTCCCTTACAAACAATTGAATGAATGAATAAGTGTTTGTTCAACCAAGCCCTAACCTAACCTAGAGACTCGATTGTAGTAGAAAGGGTAAAGATAAGAAGACTCTCGACACAATCACAAGAGTGGATTAAGTTCTTGAGATTCTTCCCTTGCAAGGAGATGTGTTCTTTCAAAGAATGTTAGAGTGTTTAACTAAGAACCCAAGATAGAATTAGAGAGATTAGAGAGAAAGAATATAGAGAGAAAGAATAATGGCAAGGGGTGAGGAATACAAGAGGCAAGGGGGGTATTTATAGGCCAAGACCCAAACTTGGGAATATTTTACCGAGGCCGGCGCGTCACCCACGCGTCAACGCGTGGGAAGCGCGCCAGGACTCTGTCATAAGATTCCCAAGTGTTGGGTGTTGGATCTTATAAATACCTATCCTTGCTAAACCCCCAATTGTACTTCACACTAAACCTTAACNTGACGGATCTAGGAAATTTAACTATGTGTGGCACAAAATTTTTTTTTTACATCAAGTTCTAACTTATAGTCAATGTAGCACTTGGCATCGCTTGAGCATAGCATGTCAGCAAATAAAAAGTTTTAGATAGATCTAAATTAGCCTAGATGCATAGCATCTATCAAAAGATTAAATGTGCAAGGAGTTAGAAACTTAGATACACTATTAACTACGATTTTCCATCGTTAACTGTTCTAGCAAAAGATCAGATGTACAAGACCCAAAACACAAGGTACGGGCAGATTTGAGCACATCAACTGAAATCTGCTCAGGTAGTCAGGTTCCACCTGAAAAATATACAACAATAATTATCATTTGTTAAGACATCTATTAGAATAAAAAATATGATATTTAAACAACTTATACAGAAGCTAACAAAGTTACCTCGAACGTCCTAAATCAAATTACCCTTTCGATCTCTCATGGATTGAAAACGCTTCATCACATCTTCATTTTTTACATTCATGAATACTTCTTTCTCTATGCTACAAACTAGAGCATGGTTCAAAAATCTATCACCCATTCGATTACGGAGATCCGACTTTATCAACTTCATTGTAGAAAAACATCTTTCCACCGTTGCAGTAGCCACGGGCAAAACCAAAGCGAGCTTCAATAACTTATATATTAAAGGAAAAGACTTGTGTTTATCTAATCTCACCATCTCCGTAGCAAGCTCTGTAATAGTATTCAGCTTTGAAAAATCATCATTTTGAACCACATTCACACGATATAGATCAAGTTCCCGCATAAGAAGAAACCTATCAGAATCCGTAAAATCATCCGGATATAAAGTAGTCAAAGTAATCAATTTTGAGGCGTCAAACATAGAAAATAAAGCACGTGGACTCAAAGCTGACATGTTACTAAGCAAGTCTGTGCTTATCTCACTAAAGCGATCACCAAACTCGTGGATTTGCATATCCAAAACTGTGTTAAATATGTCAATTTCAAAATAATGCCGGTTCGTTTTCCCACCTATCCTATTTCTTTTAGCCGTACATGTTGCGCCCATCTTCAACACTTCAATATCATACTTTGTACAAAAGATGTTCACTTTCTCCAACATTGTATCAAACCCATTTGCTCTAAGTGTCATCAGTGTCTCTTTTGTTCCATTAATAACCGAAACAGCTTCCAATATATTTTGATCTTTTTTTTGAAGAGCCTTCGACAATAAATTTGTTGCCCCTAAAATGTGCTCCATTAAGTGCAAGTAAAACACAAACTCGTACTTTTTAAAATATGATAAAATTCCTTGTGCCTGGACTCGGTTTCGAGCATCATTACCATCTTTTTCAACAAACTTTAGTACTTTAATAACTTCAGGAAACAAATTAAACAAACTCACAATTGTTTTGTAATGGGAACCCCAACGTGTATCTCCGGGCCTTATAATGGTTATTTCTTGGTTTAACCCTCGTCCAGTTTCCTTTGCACCCGCGCTGATTTCTGCTTCTACTCTTTCTTTATAATTATCTCGAATCATATCTTTTCTTTTACAAGAAGAAGAAACAACATTTATCACACCGATTAGCTTCTCAAAGAATTTGACAAGACCTTCGTGGTGTTTTGCAACCGCTACAATTACTAACTGTAGCTGGTGAGCGAAACAATGCACATAATATGCTGAGCTATTATCTTTTAAGATCAAAGCTTTCAAACCATTAAACTCACCACGCATATTACTTGCTCCATCATAGCCTTGACCTCGTACCTGTTTCAAACTCAGTTTATGTTTTGCAAATAGAGTATCAATTGAAGCTTTAAGAGTTGCCGAAGACGTGTTATCCACATGAACAACACCAGCAAATCTCTCCTTAACAATTCCAAGTCTATCAACATATCGCAAAACAAGTGCCATTTGTTCCTTTTTAGATACGTCACTAGACTCGTCAACTAATAAAGAAAACACGTCATCTCCGATTTCTGCAATAATGTAATCAAGAACCTCTTCTGAAAAAGATTCACATATATCTTTTTGAATACCTGGAGATTTTAGTTGACAATTTAAAGGAGTCCGTGCAACAACCTTACTTGTTTCCTCATTTTGACTTGCTAGTAAGTCATATAACTCTAAGAAAAGTCCTCTGTTCATAGAATGTTTCTTCTCATCATGAGCACGAAATGGTAACGAAGCTTTAAGTAAGAATCTGCACGTCTCAACCGAAAGATTCAAACGAATTCGATAATCTTTTGCATCAACTTCACTTTGCTTTTTAAAGGCAACATGAATGGATTGTTTTTGCTTTAACAGAATTTCACACTTTTGAAGTGCTTTGTTATGATAACTATTAACTTCGCCCACATGGTTGCTCAAGGCATACTTTTTACTCCAACTATTAAAACCATCCGTCACAAATGCATCATTTCCACCTTGTTTTCCAATAGAGTCTCTAAACAAATAACAACACAAACAATAGGCCCTGTCCGCCTTTACACTATACTCTAACCAAGGGAACTCGTCAAACCAACTTGCAACAAAACTTCTTACTTTAGTCCCTATTGTTTTTTTTTGGAAACTTATGGCCACGTGGTTGACAAGCTCTATTGCCCAAATACTTTCGCCTTACTTCATCTCTTATATTAGCGTCATAACTAAAAATGCTTGGCCTCTCAGAGGGATCCCATGGAAGAGTACCCAAATCAATACCATTTGATGGTGAAGGAATCGGTATAGGTTTTGGAATCGGTTCGGGTATAGTTTCTGGGATACGTTTTGGTAAAGTTTCTTCACTACCACCACTTATCGATGAAAACTTTCTTTTATAGTATCTTTCCATAGAGATTAAAGCCTATTAAGAATTAAGATCATGAATAAACTAATAAACAAATAAACAATTTCTTATGAATAAACTACTAATCAAGCAGTGGACACTGGACAGTGGTGTTTGTTTAAAACAACTAAATAAGTATGAATCAATCACATATTCACATTAGAAAATTTATAAACCCTAAGAATCTTCAATTCAAAACCTTAAAGAAAATATAAAGATCAAATTCAAAATCAAGTTCTTACCAATCAAGCAGTGGACATGGATTGATTGGATTCTTGTCTGGTCACTTCAATTTTAGGTTTCCTTATCCTTTTGATTTGGTTTTTAATTTTTTATGGCCAGAAATAACTTATCAATTATCATGAATTGACTGAATCGTTTCTTAAAAATTTACTATAACTAATGAAAACTAGTTAACTAATTGGGCTTTAGTAGTTTATTAGTTAGTTTCTCTTTTATAAACTAAATGGGCTTGGCTTGTTTTGTTATTGGCCTATTGGGTTTGACACTTTGACCGTTTCACTGTTTGAGGAATATCAATAATCATATGTAGCACAAATACATAAACAGCCGACATATAAAAATTTTATGAAAAATTTCTACTTCACTTGGCCTACCCATATGTGGCACGTGCCACAGGTAGCCAAGCCTTCCATCCGCCCCTGGATAGATTGGGTATTCCTCAAGTGGCATAGAAAAGAGAGAAAGAATATGCCAAGGTATATTCCATCCTTGGGTGGAAAGTGTAGGATGGATGGTTGAGATGAGATGGTTTGAATTGGATGGCTAGGATCAAAGGGAGCCTCTTTTGAATTTCAAACTATTTGGCATGTGGGGAATATGGAGGGTTGAGATGTGTTTGTTTGAAATGGATGGCTAGGATCAAAGGGAGCCTATGTTTGGATTTCAAATTTATTCCCATGTGATGAAATAGAGGTTTGAGATGTGTTGTAAGGGAATGGATGGTTGAGATGTAAAGTGTGTAAGGAATATAAGATATGAGTTGGATTGTGTAAGGGATGTGATGTTGTAAGGGATTGTGTAAGAGATTAGGATATGGAAGGGATATGGTGAGTTGGCTAGTGTGTGTAGAGAAGAGATGGTTGTGAGAGTAGTGTGTGTATTTTGAAATCAAGTGTGTGTACAAAAGGTGTATAAGTGTGTGTATAGGATTGTATGGGAAGTTGGTAGATTGAGGGAATATTGTGTGGGAGTATGTGAAGGGACAAAGGTACACTTTTGTAAGAGAGTGTAAGAGAATATTGTAAGAGAATGTTGGGAAGGATTTTGGGAAGGATTGTGGGAGATTTGGTGGTATTTGTCTTTTGTAAAAATGAGATTAAGAAGAAGATTAAGAAGTAATCTAATTTTCATTAAGAAGAAAAGGTCTAGACAATTAAGATTATAAGTTGAGAAAGTCATAGGTTACTTATTAGTTCAAGTAACACCACGTCGAGAATCCATAGGTTCATATCTCATGACTTTCCACGACTCGACGTTCTCAACTAATACCTTGGTTCAAACAAGTTAAGTGCTTTGCCTTGATGTAAAGCATAACCCAACTGGGAGAGGATGCGTTTACGCAAAGTGACCTTTGACTTAGTTTGACCAATAAGGGAGTAAACCCGTTACGTAATTAGAGAAGATGTAAGCACGGGATATGAACATATGGATGCTTTCACATGATGTTACGTGAAATATATAAGCTCCCTAAGTTTATAAAAGCCTTGGCTAGAGGCGATAGTTAGAAAACATGAGTTGGCATTTTCCCGTAAATGGGTGCTTTAAAAGTTGGATCTCTCTAATCCCAAAACTCGTTTCGAGTGTTCTCAATTAAGCACATAGCATATTCATACCTGTATTGAAAGATCCACATTTGTCGGGTAAGGGGAAAGCCGACTTTCAAAATTCATCCCGATATTCACAGACACCTGGCGCGTTACCCACGTGTTGACGCGTGGGTGGCGCGCCAGCAGCAGACTTGTGATTCGGGGAATTTTGGCTAACGTTTGTTATTTTATGTGTTTCGATGGTTTATTTGTCATCATTAAAACATAAAGAGATCTTGATCATGTTGCCTCAACAAGTCCGGGTCATGGGGGCTGCAGACCCAACCATGAGGGGACAAGTAGGATAACTTGCCAAAGTTAATCCTTTGAGGTTTCAAGTATAGTACTTATTGGTTACCCGGCTGAGGTAAACCAACGGGAGTTGTCAAACTCCAATAGATCTATCAACTATACTCGCGTTCACTTGCGTAAAACCCGCAAGTGATTATGGCTCATGAATTTTAGTTATGTAATGGTGGCAGAAATAGTATCACTCGTGCAACAACCAAAGAAAAAGACTTGTATTCGGTTTTTAAAGCAAGTAGCATGTATTCCCCTCACAGGGTTTGTAAAGCATTTAGAAAGCGTTTTAAAAAGTGTGAGGCTATGAAAACTCACCTGGGCTTAAGGCTATGTGATTAATGTCAAAGTGACTAAAGGTCTAGGCTGCTTATTCACGTATCTTGAGGTCTATTATTGTTGTGTAGGCATGTCAAGCTCTAGTTGTTTTGTTTTAGGTTTATTAAGTGTTTTATCTTAGGATTCTTAGATATAATATAACACCGTTCAGGCCATCGTAATCCAGAAGTATAACTCCTCATATGAAGCTCCCTACTATTGTATTATGCTGCCAACATAATACCGTTCTGGCCATCATAATTCAGAAGTATATAACTCCTCACACGAAGTTCCTTACTATTGAGTTATATTGTTATTAGAGTTTTAGTTATAACATAACACCGTTCGGGCCATCATAATTCAGAAGTATATGCAATAATCATTTGAAGAGCCAGGGCACTTTAAATCGTAAACCCAACAAACTCGTCAAAACGAAATATCCACATAGTACTCCTCACATGAAGCTCCCTAATATTGTGTTATGCTTCTAACTTAAAAATAGGTTTGCTATATATATGAAAATAGTTTATTTTATAACCTTCAAGTTTAATATATTTACGAAATCTACCCTATACTTATAATACTTATATTACTTAAGTTTATAACTATCTAAACTTCACATATTTAGTCCCTATTTTGAGAAAATGACATCTATGACCCTTGGACTTACAAGTTTTCAAAATTTACTATTTATACCCTTAACTTATTAACTTTTGCAAAATTAGTCCTTATATGTTTATAACTTTCTAACTTTTTATCCTAAGGTTATATATTTTTGCAAAAAGGGTCCTTATACTTATAACTTCTAAGAAATGTCAAAAATAGCCCCTAAACTTAGTATTTTCAGAAATTTACCATATATACCCCTATGCATGGAAAGTTTTGCAAAACTAGTCTCAATTCCATGCAAACTATATTTTTATGAAACAAAAAGGTTTCCTAGCTTATGGTTAACTAATATAAGCTTAACTAAGTTACCTAAACTAGCCTATAGCTTATGAAAAGGGCTTATAGTATAAAAATAGCAATTCGACTCATTTTAGGGTTTTAGAAAGTTAACGAGCTAGTTCTAGTGATCAAGGGGTTCTATGTGATCTAAGGCAACCTATAAGTATCCTAGGACAGATCTAAAGTAAAAGGAACTAGATTAGAAGCTTACGTGACTAGGAAATGGGCCGCGACTAGGGTTATGGTTTTCTCGGCCTAAAATAAACTCGACAAGGGTTCCTTGCTTGCTTTGCTCGACTCTTAGGCCTTCTATACCTCGAGTACAACTACTACTACAAAATATTTGGAATTTAGCAAACAAGTCCAACGGTAAATATGAAGTAAATATTACTTACATAACAACATACTACATGTGTCTAATGATATTTGTTCATATGACGATTTTAGATTCTTCTAAAACTATTGTTTACGTTACGATCATATTATAGATGCATCCTGACTAATTAGGTTGCTGGAATAGGAGATCATTTTCTGAGGCTTAGTCTTTGGAAAAGGTTGTCCCGACCGATCTACACTTTTTGTGGATAACTTGAGGAATACATAAAAGAGGAAAAAGAGAAAGTTTGTAAAGTTAGGGGGGGAAGTAGTAAAAAAAGAAGACGAAAGTACTAGTATAGCAATAAGTCAAAGTGTTCGTACCATCCGGAAATAAGGAAAAGTGTACCTTCCTCACATATTTGCTCCACCGAATAGAACTTGTATACGTTTCGACAGCGACTTTTTCTTATTACAAAAATACCCCCGTCAACTATTGCCGTCGCTTTCTGTCCTTACCCGTACGGCTCTGTTCCTTTTCCTTTTAAATGACTCTTTTACCCTTCAGTCAACCATCTAGAATAGAATACTATAGCATTCTGATCTGATTGTAGCATAAACAAGTGACAACACGTACGCGCGTGGCTTTGCCAAACAAAGAAAATCATCACAAGGGTAAAACCGTCCTCCAGAAGGCCAAAATAGTAATTTTGCATGAATAATTATATATTGCCCATCTTCAACCTACATTACTACTACTCAGTTATCAACTACCCCAATAACCACACCACCCTTTATTCCTGTTTTAAGCCGTTACTTAGTACTACTACTTCCATCCATCATTTATTTATATAAATTCTTTTCATTCAATATCACAACTTAAAAAACATGAAGAAACAAAAATGTCTTATCCAAGAAAACATTAATACCAGCAACCCTTTTGATTTGTTATCAGAAGAGATCATTTTCATGATCTTGGATTACTTAAAACCAAACCCATTTGATCAGAAATCATTTTCTTTAGTTTCCAAGTCTTTTTACTCATTTGAATCTCATCATAGGAAAACCTTAAAACCCTTTCCTCGTACTACCACAACATCCTCATCGTCATCCCATGATCATCATCATCATCATACAACCTTAAAAAAGCTTTTAAAAAGATACCCATTTGTCACACATCTTGATCTTACACTTTGTCCTAGGATAACAGACACTTACTTGTCCTATATATCGAATTCATGTGGTGCAACTTTGAAAAGTATTGATCTGTCCAGGTCTAGATTCTTTACACATGTTGGGTTGTCATGTTTGGCTAGCAAGTGTGTTGGTTTGGTAGATATTGATGTTTCAAATGGTGTGCATTTGAATGATACTGCAGCTGCTGCTATTGCCAGCTGTGCCAATTTGGAAAGGCTGTGTTTGAGTAGGTGTAAGAGTTTGACTGATATTGGTATTGGTTGTATTGCTGTTGGTTGTTTGAAGTTGAAGGTTTTGAGTTTGAAATGGTGTTTAGGTGTTACTGATTTAGGTGTTGCTTTGATTGGTGTTAAGTGCAAACAGATTAGAACCTTGGATCTTTCTCACTTGCTGGTATGCGATTCTTTCTCTTTTTAGTAATAATACTTTCTAGTTTCTACTATTTGATGTGCCTTTTGTCAAGTGTTTCAAGTTTATTGCTTTCTATTTTTAGCCGCTTTGGAGTCAAATGATTGGTATTCAATTCTGAAGAATGATGATGATAAATTTGTTTGCCAATAGAGAACATCATCATGATACACGTTGTAGATTTAGAAACAATTCTAATATATTGAAAATTGTTAAATTTAGGTTTTGAACTTTTGATTAATCGGAAGTTGACGTTTTTTTTGTTTAACTGAGGGAGTAGCTAATGTTCCATTTTGTGAGGAAATCTAAAATTAGTACCATATTAAAAGCTTTTAAGATATTTTTATAGTTTAGATAAAGAAAACTGTATTAGATGAGGTGATGCAATTTCAAAACTCATAATCATTGATAATTGACAACGTGACGAGTACAGATTTTGTGCGAGTATTTTAGGTGACTTGGCTGCTTCAGACATGTGCTATATTTTCTTCGGCGGTCATAAGAAATTGAGTCAACCTGTTAATGAATTTTTTGTTTCTTTGTTAGTCATGTCGTTGGTGTCACTATTGTTGTCTGTTGATGATTGTTGATGTTCTACCATTGTAGAGGGTTATTACAGTTCCTTAAAGTTTAAGTTCATATCCGTGATGTCATTTTNAAACCAGTGGTTCAAAAGCAAAGAAGACTCAATCCGAATATGAAAGAAGTTGTCAAGAAGGAAGTTGTTAAACTCCTTGACTCAGGAATCATCTACCCTATAGCAGACAGCCCATGGGTAAGTCCTATTCATTGTGTACCTAAGAAAGGTGGTATAACAGTAGTAACAAATGAATGATGAACTTGTCACAACTAGAACTGTCACTGGTTGGCGCGTATGTATTGACTATAGAAAACGAAATGAAGCTACAGCAAAAGATCACTTTCCTCTCCCATTCATGGACCAAATGTTAGAAAGACTAGCAGGAAATGAATATTTCTGTTTTCTAGATGGATTCTCCGGTTATTTCCAAATACCAATCGATCAAATGGATCAAGAAAAAAAAACTTTTACATGTCCTTTCGGAACCTTTGCTTATCGACGTATGCCTTTTGGCTTATGTAATGCACCTACTACTTTTCAAAGGTGTATGATAGCAATCTTTCATGATATGATTGAAGAATCCGTGGAAGTTTTCATGGATGACTTTTCAGTCTTTGGAAATTCTTTCGATAAATGCCTAAGTAATCTAGATAAAATGCTTCAACGTTGCGAAGACGCAAATCTTGTGCTTAATTGGGAAAAATACCACTTCATGGTCAAAGAAGGTATTGTACTCGGACATAAAGTGTCAGGAGCAGGACTTGAAGTTGACAAAGCAAAAATTGATGTAATCTCGAAACTTCCACCTCCTACTAATTTGAAAGGCATTAGAAGCTTTTTAGGACATGCAGGATTCTATCGACGATTTATCAAAGATTTCTCAAAAATCGCTCGACCTTTAACTAAACTTCTAGAAAAGGACGTTACCTTTGAATTCAATGACGAATGTCAAAAAGCTTTCGAATCTCTTAAAGAAAAGCTCACATGCACGCCAATTATAATAAGTCCAAATTGGAATTTACCATTTGAATTAATGTGCGATGCAAGCGATTTTGCAGTCGGAGCTGTTTTAGTACAAAAAGATGGTAGACATTTCCATCCTATTTACTTTGCTAGCAAAACACTCAACGCTGCTCAACAAAACTACATGGTTACTGAAAAAGAACTCATGGCCGTTGTATTTGCATTCGATAAATTCCGAGCATATCTAGTTCTATCCAAAACTGTGGTCTATACAGATCACTCCGCTCTCAAATATCTATTTAAAAAGCAAGACACTAAACCACGTCTTATTCGTTGGATTTTGCTTTTGCAAGAATTTGATATAGAAATCAAAGACGAAAAAGGTGTTGAAAACATAGCCGCCGATCATTTGTCTCGTTTAAAAAATGAAGACGAAGAAATAGAAATTGTAATAGATGATAGTTTTTCCCACAAAACTCTTAATGCAATTAGTTCTTCAGACACGCCTTGGTTCGCAGACCTTGGAAACTATCTGGCGGGGGATATATTACGAAAAGGAATGACTCACCAAGAGAAAAGAAAATTCTTCTCAGATGTAAAGAAATATTTTTGGGATAAACCATACTTATTCAAAATTTGTCCTGACGGAATAATCCGTAAATGTGTCTCTGGAACTGAAACTCGTGCTATTCTTGATAAATGTCACCATGGACCTACCGGTGGACATTATGGTGCTACCTCCACCGCTAAAAAAGTATTTGAGTCTGGATTCTATTGGCCAACAATTCTAAAAGAAGCACATACTCTAGTTCGCCTTTGCGAAGCATGTCAGAAAATTGGAAACATTTCTAAAAAAGATGAAATGCCCATGAATTACATTCAAGTCTGTGAAATTTTTGACATCTGGGGTATAGACTTTATGGGACCCTTTCCTAAATCATCAAAATTCGAATATATCCTAGTCGCTGTTGACTATGTCTCAAAATGGGCAGAAGCCCAAGCTCTTTAAACAAATGATGCCAAAGTTGTTATAACATTTCTTAAGAAACTATTCTGTCGTTTTGGAATACCAAAAGCTCTAATTAGCGACAGAGGCACTCATTTTTGCAAAAAATTAATGGAAAAAGCTATGAAAAAATATGGAGTTAACCATCGATTCTCTACTTCATATCACCCTCAAACTAGTGGTCAAGTTGAAAATACTAATAGAGCTCTTAAAAGAATACTTGAAAAAACAGTTAAAGAAAATCCAGCTGTTTGGTCAAGGAAATTAGATGATGCTCTATGGGCCTTTAGGACTGCTTATAAAACTCCAACTGGAACAACACCATACAAACTCATATATGGTAAAGCATGCCACCTACCATTTGAATTAGAACACCGTGTATACTGGGCACTTAAAAATTGTAACCTAGATTTAATCGCGGCCGGTGAAAAACGAATGTTTTAACTTCATGAATTAGACGAACTACGCTTTTATGCTTATGAAAACTCTCGTCTTTATAAAGAAAAAACTAAAGTTTGGCATGATAGGAAATTAAAAATGAGAAAAGAATTCAAAAAAGGAAATAAAGTCCTCCTTTTTCAATCAAAGTTCAAAATCAAACAACCAAAACTTACAAGCCGTTGGGTTGGACCTTATATTATTAAACACCAATATCCATCCGGATATATTGAACTATAAGGACTTGACGATAAAAGTTTTATAGTCAATGGTCACAGGCTTAAATTGTACCATGAGGAAGAAAGTTTCAACGATAGAAGGGAAGAATCAACACCCTTCTTTCCAAATGACTAAATCAAACTAATCACATGAGTCGAGCTATAGACTCTGAAATTAGCGCTTGGCGGGAGGCAACCCGTTTCATTTCATTTCATTTCGTTTCATTTTGTTTTTTCACTTATTTAATTAAAGCTTTGTTTAAACCACACTATAAATCTTAAGTGTGGAGGTAAAAATGAAAAAAAATACATAAAACCCACAAAACCCAAAAATATTTTCCATTTTTGTGTGTTTTTATCTTTTACAGATTATTATGAAGACCGCATTTGGGAAGCACAGCTCTTCATGCTCTCTCATTTGGCCTAGGGAAGTTACTCTCTTTTTCTACTAATATTTTTCCTATTTTTATATCTATCCAGTTATAAACATTGAGGGCAATGTTCAACTTTAGTATGGGGGGAGTCAAATAGTAAAAATATTTAAATCACAAAACCAATTATATGACTAAACCATTTCTCCCTACTAAAAACTTAAAAATTATATGTTTTTACAAGTTATTAAGGCAAATCCACTTGGATTGACACTATAGCTAGACACAATTTCATTCACCACAAATGAGAGATAATTATAAGCCTTTATAAGTGTATATCTGCTACACTTTCTCCAAACATATGAGTGAGCCGACGATTTAAATTAGCTCTAGAACTTGCACTTTTACATCAATAACGAATGCCGCAGTAAGATTGCATTTCTTATGCTTTATAGACAATTTTATATGATATTGAGGCAAACTTAGGATTTACACCAAAAAGCCATCCTATGAAATCATAATCTAGATGACTACGCTGGTCACTAGTATATTCAAGAAATTAACCTTCTAGCGCTCATTTTTAGTGATATTGCCACCTAGAACAACATGCTGAGCCTAAGCCTTTTCCTTATTCTTAAACCCAATTACTTATGCTCAAAATGAATGAAGATTGATTGATTATCGCTGCAAAATGAGAATAGTATGAAAAAGAAAAGAAAGTTATGAGAAATGTTGAAACAAAATCAAAAGAATTTATGAATGATGAGAAAAAGAAAGAAAAGTAAAAAAAATATATATGTTGGAATGAAAGATCTTTGTATATTGATGATTAGCAGCTGTTTAGTATATTCTTCTACAAATCCTACAAGAAACAACAAGAAAAATTATCCATGCCTTGCTCATTCCCTTAATCCCTAAGCCAAACCCAAAAAAAGTCCTCATTGATATCATTGTCTAGTGCTTACGCCTTGTCGGAGTTGTCTTTGTGTTTTGTGCAAGCCTATGGTAGCTATTTAGTCGTGTCTGTGCAAATATTGAGTGAACTTAACCCTATTCGAGTGAATTGTGTGAATCATTTAAAAATAATCCTTCGTGAGGTGTTTTTAGTTATGTGTCAATGCCTTTCTAGCATAATAATAAATCTGATAATATATCTCCAAGATCACAAAACAAATTGAATTTTATCGCCTGATTGCTTGAGGGCAAGCAATAGCTAAGTGTGGAGGTATTTGATAACGCTCTAATTATACATATTCCTTGAGCATTATACCATATGTTTTATGATCATTTGATGTGAACTTTTGGTACTTAATAGCATAAAATAAATGCAGGTTCGCTCTCGGATGATCTGAGCATGATACATCTCAAAACCTACTATTTCGCCACTTGAAGTAAATAAATAAGAAGTATTCCATGATTAGCTTTTCATGCAAGCCAAGTGCGCCGGTTTTCCAGTCTTGTGCGCCGCACTTTCCTCTCGGTCAAAGGAAGTCAATATATAATATTAGATAAAAGTGCGCCGGTCTTACAAATAAAGTGCGCCGTACTTCCTCTGCATTTATGAAGCTTTGGCGCTAAGAAAATAAGAAAGTGCGTCGCACTCACAAAGCATGTGCGCCGTACTTCACATAACATAATGCCTATAAATAGAGCACATTTGCAAGCATTTGAACTCTCCAATCTATAACCAATTTCCACTAAGTTAAGTTCAAAGTAATACGTGATCCAGAGCCATTTGCAGGGGTGAACGAATCAGAACAGGGGGTGTTAAGTACTTGTTGGTGTCGAATTCTTGGTTACTTGTGACACTTGTGTAATCATTTGATCAATCCAATATGTATGTCTCTTGTTTACTATTTACTCACTTCTGTTGTTATGAACTCATTAGCCATGAGAGGCTAAACCTCTTGTGATTGCTTGGATATATGAATATAATTAAGCGACTTATGATTATGTTTTGATCTCTACCAATTTCAAGTTTATATTGTGAACTATTTCATCTCTAGTCTTATTACATTTATTTATTGAAACTGGTTGAATATAATATGTTGGGATAGATCGAAAGAACCAACATGTTAAACGCAATTCTAGGAACTTGTCTGCGTTACTAGTCTTTGAAAGGAGAAATCCACTTAGAAGAATCAATAATAATCTAGACTTGACATGAAATACTATTTCGAGAGAAATCACTTAATGGGTAAATATGAATCTTGAATTGAACCTACGAGTTATGAAATTGCTCTTTTGACGAAAATAGCTTTCTTATAAGTTGTGCTCCTTTATCAAACTGAGATCAAACATAAGCATTGTCACTTGATTATCTAAGCTATCCTAGCAATCATTTGTTTTATTATTTGAATTCCTCATATTTCTATAATCGTTATTTGTCTTGATTTACTAATTATTATACTTAATCCGAATGAACTAAATCCCTGTGGATACGACCTGGTCTTACCTTAATCTAATACTGCCAACGGGGGTTATACTTTACCTGTGTGTTTGGTTTATTAAAATCGGTGAAACTAGTATTATAAATTTAAAGCTTTCCTTACACATCAAGGTACCTGCGATAATATTACGGGCTTTCCTGTCGAAGCAATCTCCTCCAAAGCGGTACACTTGCCATGATAAATGGCTGCATTCACCAAGTCACCTATCACTTTCCCTACTTCATCACATTGGTACAATTCCATAGCAACATAGGGAATCACCTTCGAGACAACATCAACTCTATCTTGTTGCATCTCTTTATACTGAAGGTTCATTTCGCCACATTCCTTTCGCAATTGTACCTCCTAAGCTATTAGTCTTGATTTCTCAGCCTCGAGACCTGCACATTTAGACTCAAGTATGGATAATCTATCTTTGAATCCAACCATTTTAGTTTCTTCCATCTTGAGCCTCCCGCACTCAGCTCGAGCTTCTTTAAGTTGACTGGCAAGCTTCATAACGGTGGATCAAAGGTCCTGCACGACAGGGTTCTTTTCTAGCTCCGTCGTAGCTCTGTTACACTTAGCCTCCAGCTCGGAGTACTTTGACTCCCTATTCTTCTCTCGAGCTAATACCACGCCCATCTCCTCTTTAGCATTCTTGACAATTTGAAGTAATTCCCTAGTCCGAGTATTGAGGTGGTTGTCAAGGATGGCCTGTCTTGTGTAACTTTTGTCATGCAGGTTGCACAACTTGTCGATGGACATGTTGTCCAATGTTCCCTTCCAATTAGTTGGGGTAACACCTTCGACCAAATAATGGTAGGCAAGCGCGTTGGGCAGTTCGCTCGTATTGGATAATCCTGTAAGAGAGGGAGTGATAAGATATTTGAAAATTTAATAATACTCATGCTATGCTAAACTCTTACCATGAATATCTTCGTCCTCCGGATCCTCCTTTTGTTTTATGACCCTGGATAGAGGAGTTGGTATATATACCTTTCTTTTAGCAGGAGGTCTCCAAGCTTTGGCACTGGTTCCTTTTCTTTTACGAACCCGATCTGCTATACCGGAGGGCCCAACTAAGGCCATATGATCATCGTCAGATGAAAGGCTTTCCAAATCAACAATATCCTCCATTGTTAGTGGAGCTTTCTCCGTATTGGCAGGCACGGACGCCTCAGTTATCGCTAGTGGTTCTACCACCATAGCATCTACATCGTTATTGTTGACTGAAACAGAGGGGGACCCTACTCCATAGATAAATCCTCTTGGCTCCCTAGGAATGAAGCTAACCTCCTTCGCACCACCAGAAACAACAAAATTCCGGAAGGCCATTCCTGCGAAACGAAAAGAAAGAATAAATATCACTGGATAAGCAATTTATTTTATTTCATTGAATTTTTGTACATACTTTGTCCATCACAGTGTATTTCAGGCTCCAACGGTGACCCCTCCCAATGATCAATAACGCCTGCCATATAGAGAATGGGCTCTGGAAAGGTTTGGACATCTACAGGATATCGAGAAAGACGCTGATAGAGTAGATCACTTTGGATATTGTGTGGTAATTGATCATTGAACTTTTTGCGGTCAAAATGGAAAGACTCATTCAAAGGGGCTGAATATTGTGGAGGCACAATGCTATCTTGGATATAAAAGAATTTCCCTTTCCAGTTTGTGATGTTTGTAAAGGGTTTTGTAACTAACACTGGAACATCATGTTCTCCCCTCTTAGATAGGGTTAACCAATCACCTCCAGGGCATAGATTAAGAAAACCTCAAAGCACAGTCAAGGTTGGCTCATATCCATACACCTTACACATTACTATATATGTTGGGAATTCTGCTAAGAGAGAATTCTGCTGAAGGATACTGCTGATGGAATCTGCTGAAGAGCTAGATTCTGCTGAAGAAGTGTTTCTGCGGAAGTATAGTTTTCGCATATTGTGTTTCTGCGGATATAGATAAACCGCGTATTTTGTAATTCAGTTAGGATATGCATGCGCTTTATTAGGATATTATAATGCATATCTTCTATAGTTTATAGAATATACGTTTCGTGTGAAACAGTTTAGGTTTAGGGTTCCTTGTCTATAAAAGGAACACATTATTATATTCTAGGTACGAGTTGAAAAACAAGTTTTTAGTTTTTATAAAAGATCCATAGAGGATCAAAGAGTTCTTAGTATTCTGTGTTCTTACTTGTGTTTGTTTCCGCTTTATAATACAAGTATTAGAGACTTTCTATTAGTGTGTTTGTGATTACATAAACATTGCTAACGATTCACGAGTGCTCAAAGATCTATCAAGGTCT